>JABSTR010000735.1:0-43962 GCA_013339765.2 Haemaphysalis longicornis | reverse complement strand
TTAGCATCTTCTCGCCTATGTGAAAAACTATGATAAATAAATTCACGCTAAAAATTACCGTAAATTAACCCACCTGGAATTCTGCCCGACCAACGAAATGCTCCCCTTATACAGCCATAAATTTTTTGTATTTTTTATCTGATGTCCAACTTTAATTCTAATTCTTGCGAATGACCACAGTTACGTTTTGGCATTTGTCCCCTTATTGGTAGATATATGTTGAAAAATCGAGGTTGTGCTTCAACTAGGGATATTTCAGGCTGACATATAAAAGCTGCACAACAATTGATCGACCTATTATACAACACCAAAATGTAGTGGTGCTTAAAATCACAGGAAGAATACTGGCCATTCACGAGCAAGAATGTAGTGAGGACGCTATTATGAAACACATAAACTTCACGGCAAGTACAGTTTTCTGCACTCTGTACCGGTGGTCATCTATAAAAACGACAAATACCTTGATAAACCAGGTCACCAAAGAAATTACGTTTACTCATATTGTCACAAAGCCAAAGACGACGTAGTTGTCTTCAAGGAAAACAATTTTATTAACGCGAACTTGTGCTCAACTAACAACTGAAAGATCACACAGGCGGAGAAGCAGCAGTTAACAAAGTGACGTGTGCAGGCGAGCGTCGACGAGTCGAATACCGCGCCATCTGCGCTGCAGGCTTTTATCTTTCTCCGCCACTGTTTCTTGAACAGTCCAATTACATCCTGAGCATTGAAGATCAAAGAAGATTATTCAAGGCTGGTGACGTCAGTTCGATACAATCTCTATATCAAAGGAGATAACACGGCCGGCCTAAAGAAGGGAACGCGCGCTTAACTTGACCTACGGATGACACAGGTAACAGCGCCTAGCCAACGTGGCCGGTAATGGTATAAACAAACAAACCAACTGCATGATTCGCGGCATTACACACCCTCTTAGAGTGCATGGGCCTCATGCTAAAATAAAAGGAAATTCGTTATCTTGCGTAGTAAGGTTTGAGGCGAACCACGTGGACGACCTCGGCCGCGTGCGCTGTCGTGATGTTCTAGAATCACCATCAGTGATCATCTCGTAGGTTGTTGGCCAACACATTGTAGAATCCGGTAGAGTCCGAAACACCATCGCAGAAGCTTCTCACTGAGTCCGCGTCGACGGATGGGACTCTAAACTTACAACCGATCCCCTGGACGGTAGTCGGCGTCGCGGCGTCGGTGGTTGTTGCGTCGGGCATTTACCAGCTGCTGGTCGTTTGTGCTAACTCGAGCGAGGTGGCAGGCCTCCGCACTCAGAAGATAATCTTGGACGAGGGTGTTGAGGCCGTCGTATTCTATGTGTGGAGGTATGCCGTCAGTCATCGTAGTCCACCGTCTTCCATAGACAAGGTCGAATGATGTCGTCTGCGTAGTTTCCTTGGTCGCTGTGTTGTACGCGAACGTGAAAGAGAGGTTGCTCGTCACAGTATTACGTTCAACGTCCACGTAAATAAACACCATATCCGTGATCGTCTTATTCAGACGTCCCGTTAGTCCGTCCGTTTAGGGGTGGTACACAGTCGTTGTTCGGTGATCAGTGTGGCTGTAGCGTAAGATTCCTTCCATAAGCTCGGCAGTGAATGCCGTTCCGTGGTCCGTGATAGGGATCTCAGGGGCTCTATGTCGCAGCACAACTTGGTTTACGAAGAAGGGCCTTAATTGGACGGCGATCGCAGGAGATTTCACGTGGGTCTTGTCGGCTGCGTTTTTCATCGATGGCAGTCACGGCAGCTGAGGACGTAGTGGGACACATCGGTTGTAAGGCGGGGTCAGCAGTACTTCGCCTTCATTTTTCCAATCATGCGTGCTGTGCCGATATTTCCGAATGAGGGGTCTTCGTGGCACGCTTCCAAAATTTCGTCCGGAAGTTCTGCAGAAATTAAAATATATAATTGGTTTTCGCTCTGGGGTTGACGTTTTTTTACGAGAACAAAGTTTTTGAGGCTGAATGCTGGTAAGTTTCGTTTGAAAGCCCTAGGCACGGCGACTTTGCGTCTTTCTAGGTAGTCGATCATGACGCCTATCTCCGGTCGGCACGCTGCTGGGAGGCTAGGTCGCTCCCCATCACGACTCCGAAGAACGCGCTCTCGGCATAGGAGTCTTGAGGTGATGTCTCGACGCAGGCACGGGACAGACGTTCGGCGTCAGAGCATTTCATGCCGGATGTATAGACGATTGTAACGTCGACTTTGTGTAGCCGCAAGCTCCATCGCCCCAGAAGGCCAAATTGGTCCTTCAAAATAGCAAGCCTACACAACGCAGTGTGGTCTGTCACAACCTTGAACGCTCTACCAAACATGTAGGGGCGAACTTTTGAAATGGCACTAATGATAGCCAGGAACAGTTTTGTGGAGGCAGAATACTGTTTTGCTCCTTCCACAGATCACGCCTTGCATAAGCGATTACCTTTTGCGAGCCGTCTTGCTTTTGGACGAGGACGCGACCCAAACTAATACCACTGGCGTCCGTGTGCATTTACGTTTCGGCGTTTTCGTCGTAATGGGCGAGCACGGGCGGGCTTTGCAGGTGCTGTTGCAGCTCACACCTGGAAAGCCCGCCCTCTTGGGATCTTTCCCGGATGAAAGAGGTGCTATCTTTGGTCAAGCGTTTGAGTGGCTCTGCAATGCATGTTAAGTTTGTGACGAAGCGCCGGTAGTATGCGCACAGTCCTAGAAATCTTCGCATGCCCTTGTCTTTCTTTCTTAGAAGTTCGCTATTGGTGAAGTTTTCGCCGGGTGAGGCAGGACTCCGCGGCCTTGACGACGTGGATTAAAAACTTCAGTTCCTCGTATGCAAAGCGGCACTTGTCAGACTTCAGCTTCAACCCCGACGTAAGAATCGCCTCGAGTACAGACTCCAACCTTGTAAGCTGTTTGTCAAAAGTCCGGGACAATACCACAATGTCGTCGAGGTATACCAAACAGGTGTGCTACCTCAGGCTAGCTACCAATGTTCATGACACATTAAAACGTTGCTTGCGCCATGCAAAGCCCAAACGGCAACACCTTGGAATTGTATAGGCCGTCCGTAGTTATAAATGCAGTCTTCTCTCGATCTCTCTCTTCCACTTCAATTGGCGAGTAGCCTGTCTTCAGATCCATCGATGAGACGTACTTCGCGTGGCAGAGGTGGTTGAGGGCGCGTCGATTAGTGGCAAGGAGTAAACATCCTTTTTGTTGATTTTGTTGAATCGCCGTTAGTCAACGCGTCTTTTTTCTTCACAAGTATGGACGGAGCAGCGCAGGGGCTTTGCGATGACTGTATGATGACTTCGCTGAGCACGTCTTCGACAAGCGTCCTGATGTCCTCCCGCTCTTGTGAAGACACGCGGTACGGTGACTGTCGGGTAGGTCGGGCTTCATCTTGAGTTTTAATTCGGTGCTTCGCTAGAGGTGTCCGACGTAATTTTTAGCTGGACGAGGAACACTCCCTGTAGGGACGCAGCAAATGCAATAATTTTTTGCTGGTTTCTTATGGCCGCGCCGGGTTCATGTCGAAAGGAAGAGACAGCTTGGAAGCATCTGCGCGTGCACGTTCAAAGTTAGCGACCGCGATCACTTGTCTTGTTTCTTGCATTTATTTAAGGAATAAAATTTTAGCTCCCTTGCTTAGATGCTGGTACTCCTTGGTGAAATAAGTGACCAAAACGTGGGATTTGCGCTGCCTAAAGAGTGCAACGCCTCGTGCCACGGAGACACCACAGTCGAGAAGCAAACTGGAGTCACCCTCTACGAAAGCGTAGATGTCAGCAGCAGCATTATCAGAGTAGACGGTGAGCATCAAACTTCCGCGGGCTGGTAGCGTGACGTGATGGTCTGCGATCCTTACAGCAGCACGGTGCTCGGGGTTCAGCTGCGGCGTCGTCGAGTGATCAGAGGAAAAAGTTATCCACTTGGTCTGCAGATCAATTATTGCGCCGTTGCCCTGGAAAAAGTTCATTCCGACATTGTTACGTAGCGGGAGCAGTAGACAAAATGACGTACGCAGCAGGGTACGTGGTGCCATCTATGGTGACGCGTGATGTGCACTTTCCACTTGGCGTTACGGCATTGCCTCCTGGTGTGCCTATGTGCGGACCGTGCCATCTTGTCGTAACGTTTTCACCTTAGAGGCGAATGACCCGCGCACCACCTAGTAGTTGGCTCCCGTGTCGATAAAGGCGACTACTTCAAAGCCGTCGAAGGACCACTTGACGTCATACACCGCTTTCTTCGAGTTTCGCGTGCGTCTGGGCGTCATACCTCGGCTTGTTGGCGATCGCGCACTATGAGTCGTAATTGTCGTCGTCTTCTCAGCCACATGTTCTGTCATTTCTGGTACGCGTCGCGTCGTGTGGCTGACGGTGCGTTCGGGAGTCACATCAGATTTTGATCTGGTCGTCTGGCTGAGGGCAAATCGTGAATCTCGGCTTTCGCTGAATCGTTGCGTCGTTGGCGGGTTTTCGTTTTCCCACTGTTGTGCAACTTGACCTCCAGAAGGTGCTATTTTAGTGTCCCCTGCGGGGTCGGGGTACCTTTCACATGCGAGGTCAGCATTGGTACGGCGGTTAGGCAACTCGTATGCGAAGAGCGATGGCGAACGGTTGAAGCGATTTGGGCAACCAATAGTTTGAGAAATTGGGTTGTGTTATTTGTGTTTTGCTTTTGCCGCCGGGCTGCGCCGGCCTCTGTTATCGCGTTTTGTCTCTGTACCAAGGGAGGCGCGTGTTCCGTTCTTTCTTTCTGTGCTGCACGTGTTATCTCTTCTGATAGGGAGAGCGTTCCGAACGAATGTGAACAGCCTAGAATATTCTTTGTTGATCTACAGCATTATGGATACAATTTGACTATTCCAGAAACCCTCGCGCTGAGTGATAAATTCCCGCTGAGCAGATGCCGTGGCATTCTGTTCGCCGACACCAGTCTAGGCACGTCACTTTGTTGGCTGCTGTTTTGCCTCCTGTGTATTCTGTAAGTTGTTAGTGGAGCACAAGTTGGCTCCAATAAACTTGTTTTTTAGATGCAAAGAATCTCGTTCTCGGGGCGCTGTCCATCGGTGTCCGTCCGCACCTCTCCCCATCTACCCACAAGCTCTGAGATAACGCCGACTCCTGCTCTACCACTCTGTAGGCCTGCTTGGCGATAGCGCGCGCGCTGCTCCTACTCTCCCCCTATCCTCACCAGCTGTGCGAAAGCGCGCGCTGCTCCTCCTATTCTCATCTGCGCGCCGCACTCCCTCAGTTGCTGCTTGTACGATGAACTGAATGGACGCCAACAATTCTGTTAGCGAGCTGGCTGGCGCACACGTTTTTCCTGTTGCTATGTGGTGACAAAGGTGTAAATTTTTTAACTACAATATACTGGTTTTTCTTGTTTGTATTTTATTTCTGTGGTGACAAAGATGTCAATTTGCTTTTATTACATTGTACTGGTAATTTATTGTTTATTTTTTTACTTCTCTTGTCTTTTCCTTTTCTGATTTTTTTTTTTGTTTTTTTCTCGTCCCGCTGTCTTGCTGCCCTATGCGTCTACCGGGCTTTTGGGCTTGTCAAGTTGCCTGCGAGCAACGTTTTCCCAAATCGCCCGTCGTAATGCTTTTTTAAG
This sequence comes from Haemaphysalis longicornis, assembly GCA_013339765.2. Classification (NCBI taxonomy): domain Eukaryota; kingdom Metazoa; phylum Arthropoda; class Arachnida; order Ixodida; family Ixodidae; genus Haemaphysalis; species Haemaphysalis longicornis. The sequence goes on along the minus strand of JABSTR010000735.1, from coordinate 38,350 downwards.
CTTTACGAGTAAATAAAGTCAGTCATTCATTCATTCAACCAGCGCCAGCCAGCTCACTCCCAGAACCACGAGCACTTCGGAAGACAAGGCTGCGCAGAGGAGAGCTCGAGGTGCAGATCGCAAACGCAGACACCGAGCAGCGAATCTAGATGGCGTTCGGCAACGCGGCGCCACTTCGAAACGTCGACGTCGAGCAGCGGATGCCAAACTTCAAGAAAATGAAGCAGCTTCGAAACGCCAGCGTCGAGCAGCGGATCCCACATTGCGAGAAAGTTCCCAGCAGGGAGATGCTGTAATTTTTTTTCTTCAAGATAACTGCGTCGTCTTTGGCTACGTGACTTCTGGTATCGGTGCGGTATACGCACCCTTTATTCTACCAACAACCTCTGAAGCCTCCAAGCCAGTACAACTAGAGCCAGCCGCCGACTGCAAGGTCTCCCGCCCGAGTTTGAACTACTGTCAGATAAATTGAAAGCGGAAGACGTCACGACCGGTGCCATGGACCACGCATCCACGATGACCAACGGATCGAGCACCCCCGTAGTTCTGCAGCAACCCCAGGAACCACTATCATTCCATGGGTCACCTACGGAAGATCCTGAGCAATGGCTGAAGCATGTTGAGACGGTCCGAACGTTTAACCGATGCGATGACGATGAAACACTCAGGCAAGTGTATTTAGATGCGACGCTGAGAGCATCTCTAGCTCTCGGCTCTGTCCCTCCTGCGTTGCGGCGTCCATTGTACGCGCTCCTGCGCCTCTCCTCCACTCTCCGCGATAGCGCACACTCTCACTCAAACATCTGCGGCGCGCGACGTAGCGCGACTGTTGGAGTCGGTGCACTCGACGGAGCGCGCTGTGCGCATGCGCAACACCCTCTCTCTCCGTGGTCTCCCCTCCTTCGGCGCTGCGCATATAACCGGTGTGCTCCGGCGGCCTTTCGGTCGACGCTCACGCTCCACTTGCGCTTGTACTATTGAACCCCCTCAGCGTCGCATCACACCAGCGTTCCCGCGAGGGGAGGTGGGCGGAATTTTTCTACCTGAAAGAGTCCGTACGGACTTGGTTTGAGAACCATGAACGTACGCTGACAACCTGGGAATCATTCAAGACCGGGCTTTTGAAAACGTTCATGACTATCGTACGCAAGGAAGGGGCAGAGCAGCACCTGCAGACACGCACGCAGCATCCCAATGAAAGCGTGCTCGTGTTCGTTGATTACATGAAGCGACGTTTTGCCGTGCGTACCCAGAAATGACTGAAGAAGAGAAATTAAGGTTGCTGATGCGATGGGTTAAGCAAGAGCTCGTCTTATGCCTCGTCCAAAAACCCCCCGAAGATGACCGAATTTGCGTCTTAGGCGGCCGCAATGGAGAAGACGCTTGAAATACGAACGAGGCAGTACGACCGCCCAATCAATGCGCTGGTTTTGAATGCGATAGGTGCCGGCGCTATTAACTCCAAATAACTACACGAGACCATCCGTGCAGTGGTGAGGGAGGAGCTGCGGAAACATTTCCCAACTACGACACCACAACCTCAAGCGACGTCCCTGACTGACGTGATTCGGGAAGAAGTACAGCAGGCTTTAGGAACTTCTATGCCATCCGAAGCACCCCGCGAGCCAGAGGCTATGACCTACTCCGCGGCTGTTCGTCGACACCGCCCTGTACCAACACGTCGTCAAGAGGCTCAGCCGTACCGCCGCCCAATGTCGCCCACAGGACCCCCTGCAACTGTACACGAGGCGCAAAGGTAGACCGAAGTGTGGTGAACGCTCTATAATCGCCCGCTGTGTTACCAATACGGAGAGGCCGACCACATCTACCGCCACTGCTCTTACAAGACGCTAGGTTTGCCAGAATTCTACGTCGACGCACCTTGCCCTCTCTCTGGCCAACGACCACGTGAGATTGATGAGTATCCCTTTCAAACAAGCCGTGGCCTAGCCCGTTTTACCCACTCGCTATCGCCCTTCGTGTACCAATCGCCGAACCACCGCAACAATGCTGACTTCGCCCGTGGAAGGTCCCCCAGCCCAAGCGGGGGAAACTAAAAATAGCAACGTCTGGAGGTGAAGTTGGTCTACGGCGAACAACCGGAAACCCTCCAACGAGGAAAGGACGCTCCGAAGACAGTGATTCATGACATGCCCTCATCCCGACGACCCAGCCTAACCTTGATGAGACTCCCGAACACGACGACAGCTACACCTCGCGACGCGTACCCGACAGGGCCGATACTGCCGCTGAGAAGACGACGACGACGCACAGTGCCCGACCGTCAGCACGCACAAGCCGAGATGCTACGCCCCGACGCACCCGGAACTCGAGGAAGGCGGCATCCGACGTCAAGGTGTCCATCGACGGCTTTGAAGTAGTCGCTCTCGTAAGCACGCGACCCGACCACTCCGTAATAAGCGGACCATTTGTGTCTAAGGTGAAGAAAGTTATGGCCCGATGGGATGGTCCGCGCATACGCACAGCATGAGGCCACCTCGTGACGCCCAAGTGGAACGTGCACATCCCGCGTCACCATAGACGGCACGACGTACCTTTCACGTCCGTTATCTTGCCTATCTGCTCCCGCGACGCAATTCTCTGAATGGACTTCTTGACAGACAACGGTGCAATAACTGATCTACAGGCCATTGTCGTACCTTTTCACTCCTATCACTTCATGACGCCAGAACCGGACCCCGAACACCATGCTGCTGTAAGGATAGCTGGTCATCATGTCACCCTGCCACCCCGCGCAAGATTGATGATCACCGTCTACTGTGAAGGTGCTGTTACTGACGTCGACGCTATCGTAGAGTGACAAAAGGTTGCTGGTAGGCCCTGGTGTCTCCGTCGCTAGGGGCGTGGCGCGCTTTAACCAACACCGTTCTCAAGTTTTGGTCACCAATTTTACCGAGGACTATCAGCATTTAAACAAGGAAGCTGCAATTGCGTTCCTCGCAACAAGCAAGTGCGTGATCGCAGTCGCCGACTTTGAACACGCACCCGAAGAAACCTTCAAGATTCCACATCCTTTCGCCGTGAGTCCGGCGCTACCGCAAAAAGAAAGGAACACGTTATTGGCTTTGCTTCACTGCTACAGGAAATGTTTTTCGTCGAACTCAACTCTGGCGAATTACGAGATAATAACCGAAGACTGAGCCTGACCTATCCGACAGCCATTGTACCGCGTCTCTTCACACGAGCGCAAAGCCATCCGGACTCAAGTAGATGACATGCTCAGCGACCACATATTACAGACATCGAAAAGTTCGTTGGCTGCGCCGGTCGTACTCGTCAAAGAAAAAGGTGGTACTTAAAGGTTCGGCGTTGACTGCCGGAGACTGAACAAAATCACCATAAAAGACGTGTACCGCCTTCTACGAATCGACGACGCCTTTGAACACCTGTGCCACGCGAACTACTTCTAATCGATGGATCTGAAGACCAGCTACTGGCTAATTGAAGTCTACGAGAGAGACCGAGAAAAGACTGCATTTATAACACCAGACGGTCTATACGACTTCAAGGTGATGCCGTTTGGGCTGTGCACGGCACCCTTAATGTTTAAAAAAATTCATGGACACTGTGCTAGCTGGCTTCAAGCGGCACACCTGTCTCGTATACCTTGACAGCGTTGTGGTGTTCGCCCGGTCTTCCGATGAACACCTTGCAAGGTTGGAGTCTGCACTCGAAGGTATTCGCTCGTCGGTGTTAACGCTTAAGCCCAAAAAGTGACGCTTCGCTTACAAGGAATTCATGTTTTTTGGACACGTGGTCAATGCCGCGGGAGCCCTGCAGGAACCGGTGAAAACATGAGCCATCAGGAAATTCTCAAGACCAAAAGACAAAAAGAGCGCGCGAGGATTGCTCGCACTATGCGCATACTACCGGCGCTTCGTTGGAAGCTTCGCACGCATTGCAGAGCCACTCACGCGCTTTACGAAATATAGCAGCCCTTTCGCCTTGGAAAACTCCGAAAAAAAAGCACTCTGCGATCTGCTACAACACCTGCAACATCCGCCCGTGCTCAGTCTTTTCGACGAAAACACCGAAACAGAAATGCACACGGACGCCAGCGGTATAGGTTTGGGTGCCGTCCCCGTCCAAAAGCAGAGCGGTTGCGAAAAGGTAATCGCCTATGCAAGCCATGGTCTTTCGAACGAGGGGAAAACTACTCTATCTTCGATAAAGAGTGCCTGGCTATCATTAGGGCCATTTCAAAATTTTGCCCATACGTTTATTGTAGACCGTTCAATGCTGTGACAGACCACCATGCGCTGTGTTGGCTCGCCAATTCGAAGGACGCCGCTCGCCGTCTAGGGTGGTGGAGCTTGCGCCTGCAAGGGTTCGACGTTACAATAGTCTAAAAATCTGGGAGGAAACACTCCGACAACGACTGCCTGTCCCGCGCCCCCATCGCCCAACGACCACACCACTGCGATGAAGACAGCGCGTTATTCGGAGTCGTGACAGAGAGTGACCTAGCCGTCCAGCAGCGTGCTGACCCCGACCTGCGCGTCATGATTTACTACCTCAAAGGACGCAACATCGCCGTGCCTAGAGCGTTCAAGCGGAATTTATAAGCATTCAGCCTCAAATACTTCGTCTTGGTGAAGAAAACTCTCAGCACCGGTACGAGAACAAATTATCCACTTGTCATCCCCGCAGACCTTCGTGACAACATTTTGGAAGCATGCCGCTACGGCCTGTCTTCCGGACATCTCGTAAAAGATCGCACTATTTCAAAAATCAAGGCAATGTACTTCTGACCCCGCCTTACATCCGACGTCACCCACTATGTTCGGAGTTCCCGTGACTCCCACCGACTAAGAACGCCGCCTACAAGACCCGCTACACTACTGCAACAAATCGCCGTCCCGTCGAGTCGAGGCCACTGCAACAAATTGGAATGGGCCTTCTAAGCGCATTGGCTACGTCACGATTACAGGACAAGTGGATTGTACTAGCCACAGACTACATGACGCGCTAAGCAGAGACCGTCGCTCTTCCGAGGGGGACTGCACAAAAAGTCGCTATGCTCTTCATAAAACAATTTCTGCTGCGACATGGAGCCCCTGAGGTCCTAATCACGGACCGCAGAACGGCCTTCACTGCGGAGATTATGCAAGGAATCTCACGCTGCAGCAACACGGATCACGGAATAACTACGGCGTACCACCGTCAAACGAACGGAATAACGGAAAGCCTGAACGAGACAAACGCGGATATGCTGTCTGTGTACGTGGACGTTGAACATGGGATTTGGACGAAGTCCTACCTTATGTCACGTTTGCGTACTACACGGCTATCCAGGAAACCACACAGGTTACACCATTTGAGCTTGTCTATGGAAGACGGCCGACTACGATGCTTGACTCCATGCTTCCCCACGTGGAAGAAGACGACCTCAACGCCGACGTCCAAGGATATCTTCAGCGTGCGGAGGAGGCCTGGCAGCTCGCTCGAGTTCACACAACGGACCAGCAGCTGGTGGATACGAGACGCTAGAACGTCCGACGCCTAGACGCCCAGCACCGCCATGGGATCGTGTGGGGGTTTGGACTCCTATCCGAAGACGTGGACTCAGTGAGAAACTTCTACGAAGGTATTTCGGACCTTACCGGATTCTACAACGTGTTCGCCACCTTACCAACAAGATGATCCCCGATGGTGATTCGAGCGTCTCGACTACGCACCCGGCCCGAAGTCATCCACGTGGTTCGCTTAAAAGCTTTCTGCGCACGATGACGGAGTTCTATGTTTTATTTGTTCTGACTGTCGCTTGTGTAACATCGGGATGATTCACCCTTAGAGGGGGGTAATGCCGCGAACCATGCATTGGGTGTGTTTATTTCTGTTTTGCTTTTGCTGCCCGGCTGCGGCAGCCGTTGTTGTCGCTGTTGTCTCTGTGCCATGGAAGGCGCGTGTTCCGTTCTTTCTTTCTGTGCCGCATGTGTTATCTCTTCTGATAGGGAGAGCGTTCCGAAGGAATGTGAACAGCCTAGAATAATCTTTGTTGATGTAGAGCGTTCTGCATACAATTCGACTATTCCAGAAACTCTCGCGCCGAGTGATAAATTCCCGCTGAGGAGATGCCACGGCATTTTAATTGCCGACACCAGTGTACGCACGTCACTTTGTTGACTTCTGTTTCGCCGCCTGTGTATTCTTTGATTTCTTAGGGGAGCACAAGTTCGCTCTAATAAACTTGTATTTTAGATGCAAAGCATCTCTTAGTCGACCATCCATCGTCCTGCGTCCGCACCTCTCCTCCGTGTCTCCCTCTCAACGCCAGCTGTGATAATGCCGCTTTCCTCCTCGCGGCTCGGCTCGTTTCGTGCCGGCTCAGGAAGACACCGGCAACACTGTAGCTTCAGGAGCCCTAACCAGCTGTGATAACGCCGCTCTCCTCCTCGCCACTCGGCTCGTCTCGTGCCTCCGAAGACAAGGCTGCACAGAGGAGAGCTCGTGACGCCAAATGTAAACGACAGCGTCGAGCAGCAGATTCCTCGCTTCGAGAACGAGAAGCCGCATTGAAACGCCAGCGGCGAGTAGCTGATCCAAATGGCGTTCGGCAATGTGACAACGCTTCGAAACGCCAGTGTCGAACAGCGGATTCCTCGCTTCGAGAACGAGAAGCCTCAAAACGTTCCCCGCTACTCGATAAATAAAGAAGACATTTATACGCTACTACAAGTGTCTTTACTCGAACTACCAATTTACACGCTACTACTCCAAGGCTTTGCATCCCCTCTAGGTTCCACGTGGGAAGATGCTGTACTTTTTTTCTTCAACACAGCTTCGTCGTCTGCGGGTACGTGACAATATATTCTCGTTGACCTGGCGTGATCGTTGGCCACTGAGAAAGCGAGGTGTGTCAATGAAGAAACCACTTAGTTCGAGTCTCTTGTATGGGCAGCGACGGTAGATGGCGTCGGCCTGTCCGCACTGGTAGCACAGCGGACGATTACCGGGAGTTCCCCATACGTCCGTCTTCCTCGACGTCTGGTTTCGGACTACAGGTTGTCGGGCGGGCGACTTTGAACGGCGGTACGGCGGGGCTCTTGACGACGCGCAGGAGCAGGTCGGGTGTGATGAACAGTAATGGAGTACGTCATAGCTTGCTGCTAGCGGGGTACTACGGAAGGCGTAGAAGTTCCCAACGCTTGTTGCACTTCTTCACCAATCACTTTGGTTAAGGGAAGCGACTTGGCGATAGGGTGGCGTGGGGAGAAGTTTCTACATGTCTTTTCTCACTACTGCCCGGATGGTCTCGCACGGGACATCAGCCGGAATCCGCATGTTGTCGACGTAGTTCACATTGGCCATGCCAAAGGGGTTGCGGTGAAATTGTTTAGCACCCATTTCGAGGGCCTTCTCAGTTGTGCTGGCTTCGGTTACGAATTCGGAGACGGTTTTGGGAGGATTGCGGACAAGTCCAGGAAACAATTCCTAATTCACTACGCGCATTAAAGCGCAACTTCTTTTCTTCTGTCATTTCAGGGTCCACGCCTCAAAATTGTTGCTTCATCTCTTCAACGAAGATCAAGACGCCTTAGTCGGGGTGTTGCGAGTTTGTTTCCAACAAAACGGCTGCTCGTTCTTTCCGCACGACGGTGGAGAATGTGTTAAGGAACTCGCTCCTAAAGGGAGTCCAGTCGGGTAGGGAGTTTTCATGGTTCTCAAACAACGTGCGGTCCGTGTCTTCTAAATAGAAATAAACATACCGGAAGGTTTCTTCGCCATCCCAGCTGTTGTGGACGCGAGCCACTTTCTCGAACCAGTCCTCAAGATCTTCTCCGGGGGATCCGCGGAACGACGGTGGTTCCCGGAGCTGTTGCAGCACGATGGAAGGAGTGGCTTGTCTCACCATGTTGTCGGATGCAGCGGTCTTTCTCTTGGTTCGTTCTCATAGGAGACTAAACTCGGCCGGTAAACATTGCCGTCGGCGGCTGGCTTGTCGGCTTCCAGAAGGCGTCGAAAGCATAAAGGGTGCGTACCCAGCACCTCACCATATTCCATGGAGCCAAATACGACGCAATGGTCTTAAAGGAAAACAAGTTTATTGGAGCGAACTTGTGCTCCCCTAACAACTTCAGGAAAACACAGACGGCGAAGCATCAGTCAACAAAGTGACGTGCGGAGGCGAGCGTCGAGAGTCGAATATAGCGGCGTCTGCTGTACTGGCTATTATCTTTCGGCGCCCGTGTTTCTCCGAACAGTCGATTTACATACAAAATATTTCAGATAAAACAAGATTATTCTAGGCTGGTTGCGCTGGTTTGATACACTCTCCCTATAACACGTGCGGCATAAAGAATGGAAAGCGCGCTTCACACGGCCCACGGAGAACACAGATAACTCAGCCCTGTGCAGCCGGTTGGAAAAACATACACAAACAAACGAAATGCATTATTCGGGGCATTATTATAGTTATACCGCAATTTTCAAACGGGAACTTAGGGAGCTGGCTTTCCCAGAAGGATTCACCAAAATTTCCAACAGATGTATTTCTGGCAAACTGAAATAAAATAGGTAGCATTCTAAATGTGAGGTCTTACTTGCAGCAGGTAGGGTATAGGAGGCACAATAGCTTGCAAAGTATTTGCAGTTTCCTTGGAACAATTAAAAGTCGTCGGTAAACGAGAAAACACCAAAGAACGACGTATTGGTAGTGTTACTTGAAAAACAGTATGTTTATTACGTGTTTCGGCAGCAAGCAAGACGTCTTGAGGCTATCACACTTTTGCCAACTTGGTTATTGAGGGGTGTCATAGCCGCAAAATCCAACTCCACCAGCGAAACAATATTTGCATTAACACTCTTTAGGGCACTCCAAAACACCTGTTGCGCGCTGCAAAATCAGTGGTAAAATGTGGTCACTCACTGGGAGCTGTTTTTAGAACTTTCAGAACAAATTTGTAAATGCAACATCTGTTTTGTGTTATTTAAATAGAAGTAGGTAAGCTGCTCTAAAACAGTTTTGTTTGAGCGTGGTAAGAAAAAATTTCCTCAGCTGTACCGCACGACCGAATTTACCGGGGATATCAGAGGCCAGGTTCCGGAAGTGTTTCGGGTAACAATTGCTTATAAGAGTGTATGAAGCCTAGGTGACTTTAGAAGACAGCCTAATCTTGTAACGGCAAAGTCACCCTACCCGCAGGATATCTTTTTTTTGCATATCCAAATTTTGTAGTTACGCGATACAAATAGGAGCAGTTCGAAAACGTTGGAACCAAGGCCGATCTCCTCGAGTAGTAAAGTTGAGACTATACAGCAGATCTATTGTTTCGCACTACATGGCCGCAAGCCAATAATTGAAGTGTTTAGAAAATTGTGACCAATATTTAGGTTACAACGAGCATTAGCCTAAATATACAAAACAATACTAAAAACAAAACATAAACACTCAATGTACGTGCCCATTTTAAAACGGCCTAAAAACATCAAGCAGTTTTGTTTAAAACAACATGAAGGAAGTTACAAAATATCTGGAGAATCTTTGTGATAGCCCAATGCAGGTAACTAACAAGGGGTCCAGTTTCTATCTTTCTGCGCAGAAATACCTAGGAGTTAATAGAAGTGTCCAGAATGGCATCCATTTTCAAAGATTGACACCTATTTCTTTTCGGTTATCTTTTCTTATAAACAAATATTGCACCTAACCACCCTTTATGATTTGCTTAGCACTGCCTTGCGACCAGGTGGCGCTCTATATCTTTTATTTTGAGCCAAACGTGTTTCCCTGTCCGTGTCTCGCAGGGGTATCTTTCTTTATTGGGGCAAGGGTGTTATCTTGACGTAACAGCGTTAGAATGTTAAAGTTTAGAATTGTTTCCAGGAGGACATATCACACCGCCAAGAAAAACAGGCACATCGCCGCTCACCCCTAACCGCAATAACAGCAGTAATTACTAACAGCACCACAACCGTAGTTCTCGGAATAAACTTTTTCACTAGTATTTGATCTTGTTACACTGCCAGGAAAGACAGTACGTGTTTCCCCGATCTCACATTGAGGCGAACGGAATAAAAATTAATGATAAAAAAGCAATTATCAATGTACTCTTCTCAGAATTGCTGATTACCTCATCCATTGGCCCACACGTGCTAGTCTCAAGATCGCCGTCTACTAGCAAAACAAGAAGTCTGAACTCGACGCTTTCGTTGAAAGCGGCAAGAACTTCCTTCTCATATACGGTGTCAACGTCACAAAAGCTATTTTTCTGTTGAATTTCTAAGCATGTCATATTTTACCCAATATATGGCCGTCGAATGTCACCCTCTTAACAAGACCGCTCTAATTGACCGCCTCCAATGAGTGCAGGAAGCAACTCATGCCATCGCGATCGTCTACATTGTACACAAGACCGACAACACTTCCAAGCATCACCCTTTTTTTGCGGAAACCCGCCGCTTTCCAAAGACAAACAAGGAAATGTAAGAGTTTGCAAAGCCGTGGCAAAATTCTGTCGTCCACTGCGGAGATCAGCAACACGCTTCTCGTAAAGCGCCGAACTGTCATGATAAACAGTGCCCAACAAACACGAAATATGCCTCACTTAGGACACCTAGAATCAACTTGAAGACACGCGCTGCGAGTGGTGAACTGCAGGTGTGGCACAAAGTCGTTAACACCTACGGTGTTCTGATTGTTCCAGGAAAAACTGGACGAAGGATACAAAAAGCTTCCGAAGATGCCTCAGAAGTTACCCGTACTCTTGGAGCTTTGTGGCAAACTTCGCGTCCGGAGCATGGCCACTCCAGTGCTTCGTAAAGAAAAACACCACTTACATAGCGTCTGGAGTGGGACCAGTTGGTACATCGTGAATATGAAAAAAAATTCCCCGCATTTCCCCGAGGGGAAGAATGTGAAAGTGGGAATGCACGAGTTGAATTTGCGCGGTTCGGTAATGTTCGCGAAAGAGAGATCACACACACACAACTACAAAGAAAGAAAGATGCATTAATTCACAGACACCTATTTGTGTTGTCGTTGTACGTGATTGCTAGAGCGGATCTCAGCTTCGAAATTTCGTGTCAGTACTCCTTTAAGCGGGTGCACTAGCCCTTCTGACGCCCGATTCCTGGCCAATCCCCCACGTGGGTATGTGCCATGTCACCGGCCAGGCAGCGCGCGCCCATCTCCCCCCGTTGCTAAGGAAGACGAGGAGCGCGCGCAACCGCTGCTGTTGCTATGCGGACTACGGCGGCGGACGATTCAGGCTCGCTTAAGAAGTGCATTCGCACTTAAAACACTCCAAAAACACGAGGCCTAAGAGTGAAGGAAGCATACACAAGCACTGACTAACAGCTGACCGTAATGTATTGCAAGTTGCAAATAATTGCGATTGTCCCTCAAAATACACTATAAGAAAGCCGATGAATTACGCAAATGTAAGGTAGATGCAAACACATCGTGTTCTTTCTACTCTTACTCGTTCATCCTTTCACACATTTTATCTTTTGCAGTGTTTATGGCCACCGATGGCTTACTAACGAACTTATTATCTCTTATTGCAATCTCAAATTTTTCGTTTGTCTCCCGCGTTCCGACTTATCTGCTCTTCTTCAAGATGGCGTAGTCTTCTAGGCGAGGAATGCAGCCGCACGATGCGCATTGAAAAGCGAGGTTTCTTCCCTTGCGTATTTTCAGTGCGTTCGCGTGTTCACGCAGCCGGTAATTCACGCATATTCCTGTTCGCCAAATATACGAGCGACTAGAACGAAGTGGAATGTCGTATAAACTTCTTGGTGCACTCCGTAAGCGTGCACAATGGTTCTTTTGATACGTTTTTAAGCGCAAAGACTGTTTGGGGATGGGGCTGGGGCTGTTAGCGTCTACTGTCGTCTTCGTCGTCGTAATTGTATTCTCATGCAGTTATGTAACTGAAACACCAAGAAACACGTGTGCGCCTCGCACGAGAAAGTAACGCGTACTGAAAACTACCACGACCCTCATTTACGCCTCATTTATGCTTCATACAAGAGTCTTTTGCAGCACAGATGAAAATTTCTTCCCGCAAACAGTGTAATCTCCGTTGGTAAAAATACCAATAAGCCAAGAATTATATACACTACATGCTTCCCCATGCCAATGTTTTAGTTTAGATGACAAGGCCGGGATTTTTTTAGATGGTCCAGGTGGTTCTGTACTGCGAAAGTATCACAAAATTGCTATGAAATGGTAGTGATTCTGGAGCGCCGCAAGTTAAAAAGGGAGCCTGGAAAATTTGTCATTGACACATGAAGGCGGCGGTGTATGTGCTGATACGTTTTTTTGTCATATTGCGACTCAGAATTCACATGAAGTTATCAGCTACTGGATTTGTTTTGTGATAATAACACAGCCTTTATACCTGCTCCATTTCCCACTTTCTTGAGATGATGGGATACGCTGTGAAGATACGGTATAACCACTACTTATTTTTACTACGTCTAGCTCCTCAGCCTTCTGTGTCCTTCTTCTCATTAAGTCGGCCACGAGGCTTTTTGCTACAACATTTAGGAATTCCTTCGGGAAACCCGACTCACTCAAACACCTCACGTGTAGCTTCGTCAGAACCGGGACAGGAGCTTAGTTGGTACTGGAGGATTGTGCACTGGTGGTCAGTCTTGTCGAGGTAAGCGCAGAGCAAGATAAAGTTTGAGGAGCGACTTCTGTGAAATAGAGGACGCAAAATTGGCCGCGAGGGTGTTTAACTACCTGTATATGAGGAGCATGGACACATGGTGGAGACGGAGGACAAGGCAGGAGACCAAGCTGTACTAAAAGTCGGTAGGGGAAAGTGGAGTTTACACAGCAGTTAAACAGCAGGGTTAGGAACCAGAGACCTCGAAGTGGGCACAGAGAATAGAAGCGAAAAAACCCTGGAGGCTTGCCGGGCCGAGGAACCAGAAATTAGAAAGGAAGATTTCTTTCGAATTACGAGAGGCAGTGCATTGCTTTTCGGAGCACGGACGGGTTGTCTGAGAACCCGGGCATAAACGGGTATCTACATCCCGAAGGATGAAACATGTACATGCTGCGGCAGTGATCACGAATCTACAGACCCTATATCCAGGGGATGCACAGAGATGCTACCACCACGGGGTGTGGAGGAAATGACGTTGGCGGAGGCTTTGGGATTTGGGGTGGGGGGTGGTCTTCAGGGCAAAAGAGGTGACGAAGAGGCGATTGGAATGGTGCTGTAGAAAAAGTGGGGAAGGGTTGGTTGCGCAGGCGGAGTCATCATACGGAGGAGACTTTAGAACAGCGGGGGCCGAAAAATCGGGGTGGGAGGGATGAGATTTTAAAATAGGGGGAGAGCGAGATTGGGAGGGAAAATCTAGTAGGCTATCTATGAGTACGGCAAGTAAGTCGAATAAAACAAGCAAGTCGGTTGCTCACAACCGACGCATCGATTAAAATGGAGGGACACTATTCTTAATTACACTGACTCCACTGAGCAATCATGGTGACGGTATTGGCGATACCGCGGACCTCGAGCCCCCAAACTCTTGCTGTAATCTACCGTGGCTACGAGTTTTAAGGTGAAGGGCAGAAACCACAAACGCTTGCTTTCGGAGCCCAGGTCAAGCTCCGGCCGATGGGCACCCTGTCTGTTTAACAGGCAGCGAGCTCCGGGACCTCTTTCGGTATCAGGGTAACCCGAGCGAAGGAACTACCCCCGTGCCCTGCTTTTATACATGCTGTATGGCTTTTTCTAAATTTCCCAAACCTAATTATCGGCCCCTAAAAGGGGCCGCACCGAAGTATCCTATCCACCCCTTGCGACCATGACAACCCCAAAACCTGACAACTACCAACATTTCTTAGTAATTGAATCTCTCGAAGAAACCAGGTCTCTTTCTTCACAGTCTGTGTTCCTGATTTCGAAGTTCTTAGAAAGTATTATAGGAGAATCTTACAAAGCTAAGAAGCAAAGAAAAGGCGAGATCTTGGTAGAGAGACACAATCAACAACAAGCCACGAAACGCCTGAAGCAGACACGAATTACTGATCTCGACGTCGAGGTCACGCCCCACCGCAGCCTCAACAGCTCCCAGGGCGTGATCTCGGAGCCAGATCTAGCAAACGAGACAGAGGCCGATCTTCTGGAAGGCCTGAAAAGTCAAGGTGTGACGGCTGCCAGGCGCATAACCATAAGAAGAGACAATAAGGTAATACCCATAAAACATATCATCCTCACATTTGATCATTCTCTCCTTTCAGACCACATCAATGCTGGTTTCATCCGGTGCTCCGTCCAAGCATACATCCCGAACCCGCGGCGCTGTTACAAGTACCAGCGGTTCGGGCATGGTACTAACTCCTGTCGGGGCCAAATAACCTGTGCCAAGTGCGCCCAACATGACCATCCAACAGATAATTGTAGTTCACAACAACTCCTCTGCATTAACTGTCAGGGTCCACACGCGGCGTAATCTAGGAAATGCGAGACGTTCCAGCTCGAAAGGCACATAATAAACATCAAGGTCGCAGAGAACATCACCTTCCCAGAGGCGCGAAAGCGGTTCGCCTCTTTCCCCCCGGGGAGGTACGCCGACGCTGCTCACCGGGGAGCCGAGCGGCGTCTGGTTTCGGTGGGGACCCCGTACCGCGAGTCGGACTTGGTCCTGCCCCCACCCCACCCCCTAGGGTTGCCCCGGGCAGCGCAACCAGCCTCTGCACCGCTCGCTCACCCAGCAGCGGCTGTGGCGGCAACGTCTGTTGGGGATGCCGCTGCATTCACTGCTTCCCCACCACCGGCCCAAAGCACACACAAGGGCACGAAGATGGAGACGGAGGCACTCGCAGCGACCCCCTCCGCCGCCTCATTGCCTGTGCCATCTGTGGTGCTCCCCACGCCTTCGGCACTGGCAGCGCAGGCAAAGAGCACCCGAAAGGGTACCACGTCAAGGGGGCCCAGTCCGCTGGGTACCCCCTCGCCTTCAGATGATGACATGGACGTAGCCCTTCCGGCCTTCACCGCAGCGGAAGGAATGGGCTGCGACGTCCAGGTCAGTAGTGAATGCCAGAAAGCCCCTCCCAAGAGTCCAAGCCCCGAAAGATCCTACATAAATAGTCACACACCAGTAGCTCTGAACACAT
This sequence comes from Haemaphysalis longicornis, assembly GCA_013339765.2. NCBI lineage: Eukaryota > Metazoa > Arthropoda > Arachnida > Ixodida > Ixodidae > Haemaphysalis > Haemaphysalis longicornis. The sequence continues at coordinate 23,253 of JABSTR010000735.1, read as the reverse complement.
AACAATGCGAAGAGAAAATATTGTTCAATGGAACTGCGGAGGCCTTCTGAATAATCTTGACGACGTGTATGAGATTGTGCACGCCAATCAGCCAAGTTTAATGTGTGTCCAGAAAACACATCTGAATTCCAAACACACAAATTTCTTGAATAGTTACCTAGTATACAGGAAAGACAGGGATGGCTGCACACACTCTTCTGGCGGTGTGGCCATAATCACCCGCAAGTCCTTGGCATGCCAGCCTATCACCTTGAACACCATCCTTGAGGCTGTAGCCATCCCCACAATAATAATTAATAGGTTGTTAACGGTATGCTCCATATACATTCCACCTGATGTAGCACTTACGAGCTCTGACTTCGAGGCGCTGGTTGACCAGCTGCCCGAACCATACATCCTTACAGGCGACCTTAATGCACACAACTCTCTTTGGGGCTCTTCTCGCATGTATGCCCCAGGTCGCCTGATGGAGAAGTTTATAACATCCTCTGGAGCACGCCTTTTCAACCAGAAACAGCCTACATACCATAACAAAGGTCACAACACATACTCACATCTTGACTTGGCTATTGGTTCTGCAATTCTCTTTCCATGTCTTGAATAGGGTGTGGGCCCAGATACATATGGTAGTGACCATTTCCCCACTTCATTAACGCATATAGGTACAGGCCCGAGCAGTCCATCTTCCCATAAAAGGTTTAATGAAGCAAGAGCTAACTGGAATACATTTACAGATACATCCAAACTACACTACACGTCCATAACATACCTACACATTGAAGAAGCTACCCAACTGCTCACGGCGCACATCCTCGACGCCGCCGAAAGGTCCATTCCCCACGCCTCTGTTGCCCCGCGCAACCAGCGGAGGCCGTGGTGGAATGAGGACTGTAGGCGGGCGCGAGAGGTCCAGAACAAGGCGTGGGGTATCCGTCGTCGGTACCCCACGTCGAGTAACCTCCTCTTGTTCAAACGGGCCAAGGCGTTCGGAAAATGTGTGCGCCGTGAGGCAAAATGCGATAGTTGGCGCACATTCATACCATCAAATAACTCCTACACAGACACACGGAAAGTATGGACACGAATACGCAAACTCAAGGGACATCAAGAAAACAACCTGCCTCTGGTCAGTACAACATAGGACACACTTGAAGACCAGGCTGACACACTCGCACACTTCCAACACGTTTCCAGTTCAGCACACTACACAAACACCTTCATGAAACACAAACTCGTGAAGCCTTTACGCGACAAGGACAGGTCAGCCACTTCTTATAACTCAGAGTTCACGCTTTATGAGCTGAGGGGTGCGCTGAGCACGTGTAAACCCTCAGGTCCAGGCCCAGACAACATTACATATACAATGATACAGAACTTACACACAGACACTCTTGTAAAACTTCTTCACCTTTTCAACAAGATATGGCTTTCGGGGAACATTCCAATGTCTTGGAGGGATGCCATATTTGTAGCATTCTTGAAAGACGGGAAGGACCCTTCTTCTCCCGCTAGCTATCGACCCAGTGCCCTGACCAGCTGCCTAGCAAGATTCTCGAGAAGTTAATAAACCGGAGGCTCGTGTACTTTTTGGAGTACAACGGCCTTGTCGAGAGCTGCCAGGCAGGCTTCAGGGCGGGGCGATGCACGAATGATCAACTCGTAGCTCTTGAATCGTATATTAAGGATTCATTCGTGCATAAACAGTACTGCGTAACTGTGTTTTTCGACATCGAAAAGGCTTATGATACCGGTTGGCGTTATGGAATCCTTACTGACCTCAAGTCATTCGCTGTTTCTTGTAATATGTTTAACACTCTTGCTAGTTATTTGTCGGAGAGAACTTTTCGCGTCAGACTTGGTTCTGCACTGTCAAACGTACATGTGCAAGAAAATGGCGTGCCGTAAGGTGGAGTGTTGAGCTGCACGCTCTTCATAGTTAAGATGAACTCTCTTGGAAAGGCATTGCCACCCACAATCTCTTATTCCATGTATGTAGACGACGTCCAGATATCCTTTAAATCATCTGCGAACGTCAAGTCCAGCTCGGCATCAAGAAGCTTGCCGGCTGGGCAGGCAAGAATGGTTTTAAAATTAATCCCGGAAAGAGCTCCTGTGTTATACTCTACAGGAAGCTTGGGGTCCACTCGGACCCAGACATCACCGTTGCGAATGTGCCAATTCATGTGAACAAGGAGCACAAGTTTTTAGGTATTTTATTCGATGAAAAACTTACATTCATTCCTTATATCAAACAGCTCAAATGCAAATGCCTAAAAAACAATGAGTATTCATAAGGTTCTCTCGCATAAATCTGATGGGGCCGGCAAACAACTCCTGCTGCGCCCGTACACAGCGTTGGTGGGGTCTCGGCTCGACTACGGCAGTGTCGTGTATTGGTCGGCGACAAAGACCGCACTGAGAATGCTCGACGCAGTGCTGCATCTTGGCCGTCGCCTCTCATGCGGCGCTTTCCGCACTAACCCTGTAGAGTGCGATAAGTGTTATATAAGTGCGATAAATTTCGAGTGCGACAAGTGGTGTATAGGGCATCACCGGGAGTATGTTGACTTGCTATAAGCATCTAAGATTGTGTCCCTTACCAACCATCCTTTTAATCCCGTCATGAACAATACACCAAACTTGCAACTCTTTTTAAACAGGCCTTCTGTTTACACCTTTGTCTCTCAGGGTTAGGGAAGAGGCTTCTGCACTTACGGTCCCTCGCTCAGACACGCACAAGACACCTATCCATAATTAAATTCCACCATGGTATCTTCATCCTATATCATGCGACCTATCATTCACATTAGTAGAAAAAAATAGGGTACCCAGGAGTGCAATTCTGCAGCAGTTCCTGTTCCTGCAGAACAAGTACAGGTGCGCAGAAGTCTATAGCGACGCGTCCAAAACTGGTTCTACTGTCTCTTGTGCAGCGCACGGACCAAATTTTACAGTTACTAAAACAATGAATTTTCATAGCAGTATATACACGGCAGAAGCCTATGGCATTTTAATCGTTTCAAACCACATCCTCGAACATAAAATTCCAAAGTCCATCGTCTACACAGATTGTCTAAGCGTTGTACAGGCACTGCCATCCGGAAAGTCATCTAAATCTATGTGATCAATGCTCTTTCCGTGGTACTAATGACTGCATATGCCTCAAATCTTCAAATACCTATATGCTGGGTACCAGGTCACTGTGGGATCCCCAGCAATAAGACTGCTGATCAAGACTGCTGGTGCTACTGCTCTCATGACCAAAGTTGACATAACAACAGTACCTTACACTGACCTAAAAACACACACCAGACGACAGCTTCGTAACACATGGCAATTACGCTGGAGTCAACAAACAGACAACAAACTACACGTAATAAAACCACAACTGGGACGCTACATAACTGTATCACACAACAGATACACTGAAGTCACCCTGGCTAGGCTGCGGATAAGCCACACACATGTTACGCACTCCCACCTGCTCACTGGAACTTCGGGACCCACGTGTAGCAGGTGTGGAAAGGGCCTAACCGTAGTCCACATACTAATCACATGCAAGGCACTTGACAGAACACGACACAAACATTTCTCTGAATTATACAGACGACACATTCCTTTGCACCCATCATACTTTTTAGCCGACGAACCAATGTTTTCTAGTCAACGTGTTATTAAGTTTTTAGCTGAGGTAAACTTTCTGCAGCTCTTGTCATATCATGTGTAATCACCCTGGCCCTATACACCAGCCATCTTCATTGTCTTTTGTTTTGCATCACCTTTACTTTTAGTCACATGTTTTAGTGTGTACGGTCTCATCACAATTCAGTAACTTCTTCTTTGGCGCTCTTTGCCCATATTCGGCCTTGCGCCAATAAAACTCAACTATCATCATCATACACTGACTCGACGCCATAGCTGGTGCACGATCGCGCTGTGGCGGGCTACAGACCCGTCGTTTCTGCATTATCGCAGCTGAATATTTGGTATGTGATCATACCACCGCTTCTGAGTTGTATTTGCGTGTTTCCAAACGGTAATTTGTATTTCCAAACGGTAATGTACATTTAGTACTTTTTCGTAAATCTCGTTGACTCATTTTTTGTCATTGGTCTGTTCTTCTTTCCGGGGGTGACTTAACTGTGTATGGGCCGCAAAAGTCAAATGATGCACAGGGTTTCATTGCAAATGTACATTCTATTTGTTTTAGTAATTTATTTTAAACACTGACCGGTGTTACAAGCCGTGGCTATTCACTTTTTTACTGGAACATAACCAATATTGAAATGGCTGTATACAGTGGTGGGGATAGTGCATTTCACTTTAGTGACAACTTTCAGGTTTGTTTGTTCTATAAGGGTGATATACGACCGCACTAGAATTTTCGTGTTTTGAAGTGTATTCAAAAAGGCATCTCGAGCCTTAAAAATGCCCTAATAACTTACCATCGGTACGGTGTTTTGAAAAAGACTGCACTATATTCTTGCGTTTGATTTGTTTGTGCTGTAGCCTAAAACAATTTACGGAAGACTAACACTTTAGATGCTTCAGAAAAGAAAGAAAATCATGGTGGGTAAAATAAGCATTTTAGAATGGCAGAGCTAAAGAGGTATTCCGCAATTTTTCGCAAACCTTCAGCGGGAAAGTTGCTACAGTTTAGACGTTTACAAAAATGAAGCACTACTGAACTGACGAGGTCAAGGTAGCATATTGTAAGGCATTGTTTGCTGATCAGTTCAGAAGGTCCTCTGATGAATATAAAGTTGAAGCTGAGGTTTGGACGCTCCTCTTAAAACTGTCCATCATTAGAAGTAAACACTTATAACCGGCACGGTAGTGGTACAGCACCAGCAGACCATTACAAGACTTTTTTATAGGCATAGCAGCCTTCGGAGATGCATTGTCTGGCAATACATTGTATTACACTCCCCTTGAAGGTATGGGCATTGAGTTGATGTACGAACAGGATGTCACAACTCAGCTATAGTACAACTTTAGCCATATGTGGGCTTCCAATTGAACCAATAAATTCAACTTAAAACTCATCTTCCGTCACTTACGCTTCTACGTTTGCTCTGGCGCATCGAAACACGATCTTGCCTCAATAAAATATTGCGTCCTAGATGTAGTATTCTATAACGGTGGAACTGCCATAGTGTATCGCATTCCAGGCCTTGATATCTCCTTGCGGTATTTTGAACAAGAATCGGGAAGATATATTTACATGGTATCAAACTACATCTACAAATTAAATAGAATTCAAATTGGCTTCCAAGAAGAGTCTCTTTACACTGCGAATTTTTATTTTGTGTCCAACAATTTGGCTTCAACAATTATAGCATTCTGTTGAAATATATCTCAGCCTATCAAAATCACGGCATTCAATTAACATAACGAAAATCAAACCTGATCGAAATATACGAGCGTAAGCGCGAGTAACAAAAATTGCCTCTTCTTTCTTACAAACAACTTGGCGTTGAAGCTCAAGGCAACGTCCAAGAAATTTCAATATAGAGAAAATACAACGGTATCATTGCTTACGTGAACACCGTTCTTCCCTACGATGTAAATGCTAACCATACCACACTTTGTTATGCGGTAAAGATATCAATGACAGCTTTGATAATTGCAAATTGGTACGGACCGAGGAGCAGCTGGAGGAATAAACTTCATTTGTGTCCTAGATCTGAAGTAAGGGCAGTGGGGGTTGATCCCAGCTGAGAAATTACCGCGCGGTGGCTGCCCGGGAGGCCCTTTAAACCAGCAGAAGCTGATAGCAGGGGTCCGAGCTGGCTGGTATACCTTTCCGCTGCTCTTGGTAGGTGGAGGGGCAGTGGGGTATTATATAGTATATGGGACCACGCCCAGATGATGTGGTATAAGGTTCAAGTTATTGTGTGTCTACTCGTTTTCTCTAGTATACTGGTTTTACACGCAGTTTTCTTTTTTGTAACCTTCAACAGCTTCGTCATCTATCTATAGCGTGAATGCAAGCTTCCCTATATTTTCGACGCCGTGCCTAAAATTATGGCATTTTAATATACGTTTGTCCTGTCCCTTTATTTTTGTATGAATTTTCTATCAGTTATTGCAAATGCCTCAATGCGTTACTTTTATTGCTCCACCTTTATTGTACGCGTTTACTAAACGTAAATGCATTTTATAAGATAAGCATTTCGGTAACTTCGGTACATTATCATTCATTCTCTCTTGCGCTGTGTGGAAGGCACCAGCTGCTTGCCGTCAAAGACAGGATCAACAAAGATAAGGTTCCTGATGTAGTATACAGAGTTCCGTGCGCAGACGGCGATTACTGCTACGTTGGTGAGAGCGGGAATTTTGAAAGGCGATTACGCGACCATAAGAACGACGTCAGAAACAAGAAGATAGCTTACAACGGGCTAGCGGAGCACGTGGAAGCCATGACTCAATAAATAGATTGGGAAGCCGCATCAGTTATCGCCAAAGAGAAGAAATGGGTGTCACGCCAATATCTCGAGTTCCTGATTATACAAACCACAGAGAAAACCCTGAACCACAATGCAGGCAATCTCCTTCCGACGTACAGAAGATGCCTGGGGCGATTAATTCAGCCCACCTAAAATGCTTCGTGATTCGGGCTTAATCGCTCATTGAACAAGGCTTCCGTACGAAAGCCGAAACGTCTCTTTTTTACGCTTTGAATGGGCCTTCGATCGGTGACCGCAGGTTTTTATACTTTGGGCCGAGGGAGCTTGTATAGAGGAAAATAAACCATTTTCTGGGACATAAAAATAAATGCTATTATTATGATGATGATGATACTGTTGGGGAGATTCCACGGTTTGTTTTAAGGGTTAGGAACCTGAAGTTGGGTGCAACTTTGTTTTAGCTTCAGAATTTCTCTGGCGACATCGATTACTTCCTGTAGAAGGGAATTCAATTCTACATACTAGAACTTCTGCAGCATCAGCAAACGTGTTCACAATCACTTCTTTGCCTAGTCAGCAATGGGGATCTACGGGAAGTACGGAGTAGGCCCTCGGGCACCAATGGTGTGATTCTTACGTAGTCTTTAACTTTGCGCTTTTTACCCTACCGTAGAAATGAACCGTATGGGCTTTATCCATGGAGCTGTAGCTCAAGCTTAAAGCAGCAGCAAAATATGTGATTTGCCACACCACATTGGAGTCACAGTGGTCTCTTATCCAAGGTACGCAGAGACTGTTTGTGCCGGGGCGCGAATGCTCACGAGGTTTTGAAAGTTGTTGTGACTTCTGAGTGATGCAGCGGAGTTTGTTTAATGTACGTCATGTAAGAACGATCGGAGACACTGTTCAGGACACGCGAAGCAAGACGAAAAAGACAACAGGGATACGACAGAAACTCCTGTCTCACGACAAAAAAACTCGGGAGCTAGAATAGGGCCTGTAGCCAGCCGCAGACTGATACTCTTTACTTTCCTTTATTGATCCCGTGTTTGAACCTAAAAAAGCAACAAAAATGGGTTCCTAAATAACCCGCTCCAGCCAAGCTATGAAAGGTAAACAGGTAACAAAAATAAATAAAAAGGGGCGAGATCCGAAAAGTATTTTTCTATAAGAACCAGTTTCTGGGTAAGAAAAAATTACACCACGTACAAAACCAATCTCTCCACACCTACCCACACGTGGGCAGAAGGCTAATGGCGAAGTGAAGAACCAATGGCAAAACTAAAAAAGAATCAGTACAAATGAAACATGCACAATAAGGCGGCCCAGCCCACTGCAAAAAAAAAACGTTAACAGGCGCACATACCATGTAGCCCCGCACGGGTATAAAAACGGCTTATTAACACTCTTTGACACCATTACACCACGGTGGCCAATCGAGCGTCCGTGATTCAACAACCGTGAACCATAACATGACTGACCTCGGATTGGAATGAGGTGCATTATAGTTCTTCTCTTTGCCGCTGCTACTGTTTCGGGCCAAAGAACCAAATATCATACTTATGGCAAGATTGTTTAAACCCTTGCCTAAATAAAAATGCCTGCTCATTAGCAATCAAAAATTTCGAAAAGAGACAGACCACTTTTGATAAATTCGTTTTGTTTTTAGAAATTGATCTGAGATAACACGACAGGAGAGAACCGAGCTTAACCTAAAAGCTGCTATCACTGTTAAAACAGCGCAAATTTTTATCACGAATTTTGGCAACTCTTTGTGCATTTTGTTCATAGTTATGACAACAACGATCTTATTTTGATGTACGTTACTGCTCTTCATCCTCTGGCTTTACCGACCGCCGCCTATATAAACCGACTGAAGCCGTAACCAGCCGTAGCCACCGCCTTCACTGTTGTTGCAAAATACATTACGCGGCGTTTCTTGACTTGAGCTCGTCGAGCGTCGTCGCGTAAACGTAGTGTAACCGTGTAACAAAGCGTAACCGCGTATTGCGGTGTCGTTCATTATGTTTTGGAAGGTAAAAAGAAGTTTTTGAGCATACAGACGTCCGTATTTTTTTGTGTGTGTGGGTCAACGACTACGAGCGACATGTCTTAAGTGTTTGGGCGCGGCGACGTCGAGACGCGGGGTGGATATTCACTTGACCGGTAAGTGTCCTTACCAGTAAATTTTGCATAATAGTTGCTGAGGGAGCTTTAGCAGTTTTAGATCTGCCATTAACCGCCGAAAATGAGGGGTGATTGTCGGAGTGGTGGCTGGGCCGTTGGTAGGAGCGGAGGTCCGCTACACCGTATATTGCACCGTGACCGAAGAAAAACTCTCGTATTACCACCTTGCACATAGCTCGCCGTACATCCTTGTTTCAGGGCAGTGCTGGCTACCAGTTTGTTTTGCTAGGAATTCATCTACGTAGTTCGTGTCAGCGTCGAGTAGTCGCCAAGCGACATTCTCACGTACGCGCTTCGAAATCGTGGTTTTTCTGTGAAGGTCTTCTTGCTGGTAGCCACTACAATATTGATATTCGTAAATGTTTTTATCAAACATGACGTACGCAAACCGTACGGCACTACTTTAGCCAGAACTTTCAGGGACATTTATTTGGGGATGTCAATCAATATTTGTTCCAAAGTTGACTGCATAACAATGATTAAACGCGTAAAAAATAACAATCATGTGTGCTTGTTGCTCTAAGCAGGCGAGTCCTTTTGGGATTTGATTTGATTGATTGAGGGGTTTAACGCGCCGACGCAACGCAGGCGATGAGGCGCGCCGTAGTGGAGGGCTCCGGATTAATTTTGACCACCTGGGGATCTTTATCGTGCGCCGAAATCTCGTACACACGGGCGTTTTTGCTTTTCGCCTCCATCAGAAAAGCGGCCGCCGCGGCCGGGAATCGAACCCGCGACCTCGTGCTCAGCAGCGCAACGCCTTAGCCACTGAGCCACCGCGGCGGGTAGTCCTTTTGGGAAATAGATCCGGAACTAGTATGAAATATGTTATGTCTTGACCTCTCATTGCAGGCAAAGACAGACAAAAAAAATGTGAACGCAGAGAAAGTATCTGCGGAGGTCGACATCACCCTGCCAGCTTCTGCAAGGGACGAAGATACTAGCTGTGAGAAGGAACATGATCAGGCAATTGGATGCCAATGTGCGGGAGCTGAAGGCATCGGGCAGAACGCTTCAAGACAGCATTTGCAGCATCCAGCTGCAGGAGCTGCGATCAATTAACCCGGAGCTGCCGGAGCTTTCTCTCCACCAGGGCGAAATGACGCTCAATCTGTGCGCATGGTTTGTTATCACTGTTATGAGCTAAGCAGTGTACTAGATTCTGTCATGGTTTTCATGCTTAGTTAACTGTAATGTTAACTGTTTTAAGCATGGTTGTACTTCGTCAAACATGTGGCATTACCATCTAAGGAACCTACACGATAATTGTACATGGTCCTTTCTTTGGCTGGGTGAAAACCAAACTTAGCTCTGCAGCATGACCTTGTCACGTGGCTCATGTAAGGAGATTTTGAGCTACGGCTTTTTCTAGCTGCTAGCCATTTCCCTGTTGCAGGCACGGCACAATACTGCCCACTGAAGGTGTTTTCCTAGCTGTAAGGGATTTTGACCTTGAGATCATTTGGTGAGCAGGCGCAGTGAGAAATTCATAACACTGCAATGCTAGTGAAAGGGCAGAAAAAAGGCAATGTTGCTTTATGTTTTGTAGCAGACTTCCTAAGAATGTGGCTATGAGTGGGCAACATAACGTATTGCGCTTTATTTTTCATACAGGCCAAACTCTAAAAGTGACTTAGTCTCACAAAAGAGAAATTGCACCTATGTAGAATGACGTATTTGTTCGAGATTTTGAACGTGCTGTGAATGGTATCAACAAAACCTATAAAAGCAGAGCAAATAATTAAAACTGATTACCTGGGCTGGTCTTCGTTGTAAGAATGCATTACTTTTTCATGGGACTGGGCTACATCGCCAGAGAGTGAAAAGAGGGAGATGACCAGCAGCTCCGTACCAGCATGGGCACCGGCCGCCAGCACGCGACACTAGCTGCGCCAGCCCAAGCCTGGAGACACCACCAGCACCAGCCCCCAATGGCACAGGCTGTGAAGAAAGTAGGTGTTAAACGCTTTCTTACTATTAGCCTCAGTAAGTTGACAGATGCCTTTTTAGATTTAGGCTAAATCTAGATCCTATAACTATTGAAGCAACTTCTGCTGGGTACATTTGTTGTCGGGTGTTAGAATACATGAACACAATACAGTGGAGCCCACTTACAACGGCTGCATTTATAATGAATGCTCCGCCCTAACGAACGAAGGGGCAAGACTGCTACAGTATGCACTGAGGCAACGACAAAACAATTTCAGATGCAACAAACGGGCACAAGGGTGCAGCTCGGGGACTGCTAACGAGCCCTCCTTTCCTAACCGCGACAAGCGGTCCCAGCCACCACTTTAAGGACTGCTTCGCATCCCTGAAGTGTCATAAGGGCTATGCAGAAACACTTTTTTAGGCGAAGCTTATAGCAGCCAGCAAAAAAATCCTAATCAGTGATACGGTAAAAAGCACAGGTGAAACTTGCATTACTCCCGCAACGCTTCAACCATAGCTAAGCCGCAGGAATTCTTTCTACGTGAGCACTGAAGGACACATCACCACAAAGTTGTACCTGTTTGACATTGCTTATATACATGTTTCGTCCTCCCAATGAATTGTGCCAGTAGTGGTCGTTGTCATATGTATCGATACAGCCATGTTCCTCTTGTGAGGCATTACATGTGCGTTACAGCTTGACGTCAACTAAGGTGCACCGGTAGTGCGTACGTGCGCGATGCATGGACGGTGTTTTTGGAGTTTCGTCAACATTCTGTGAAGCAGGTGTGGCCCCATCTGTGCCTTTGTTGGTTACTAGGCAATGCAAGGCGCTCCCAATGGTTTTCCTAGTTTTTTCTACATCCACTGCGCGAACTCGGGACGCTTGGTGGTCGCCGTGGTCACGATCGCTCGGCATTTTTTTGCTGATTGGAGTTTTCGACTTTTCCTTGCTAAAGCGACTGCGCATTCTTGGGTGGTCGGCGGTTGCTGCGTGGCACGGACGCACAAGCGCATGACATTTTCTGGGTATTTTTAATGCATTATGTGCTACACATTGCGACCAGTTACAAAATCCTCTGCTTTTAAAAGGACATAGCCATCGGCTACCCGTCCACGTACTTGTGAGCGTGTCAAGAGGATGGTTGCGAAACAGGGAAGATGATAGGTGAGATACATAGAAGCCTCGTGTTGGCAAAATGGCAACATTGGTGAATTGCGGGTTGCGACTCCCCCCTAAGTCCAGCCCGGGTAGGACCACGTGGCAGATTGCTTTTAGCCATAGAGGAGAGAAATTTGGACCCGCTAAATTAGCCAGGCTTGAGTGTCTGCAATCTCCACTACTTCTCATTCCCGCAATCTTTTCCTGCATGGCGTGGGGGGAAGGCAAGATCATAAAGAGGAAAAAAAGGTGCCTTAACTGGTGCACGAAGCGGAAGCGACGCGTAACGTGTTCCTAGCTTTTCTATCATTGCTGCGCAATTTTCAGAGTTGGCACTGTGACCTGTAATGTTGTCGGTTACGAAACGTTGGCACCATCATCGCAACTGATATTTGATTGTACATTTTAAAAGCGGTGCAAATGACTGTTCACAACACACATTTTCCATATCTTATTTGCTTTTTTCGTGCACATGTGACGTTGTTTGTCACAGTGTAGTTCTGTTCTTGTGGGCAAACAGTAAACTTTCCTGAGGAGCTTCACTACTGCAGCCAACGCTCAAAAGGTGGGTGCAACTGCATACACAAATGCTCAAAATGTTCTAAAAAATAATGGATTCTGCATTCCTCAAAGGGTTGTTCCGCAGAGTACTTACAGTGGGCAGCAACATGTTGGAACATTTCAGATGAAAAAAGATTGTTCATTCTGGGGTAGCTGGTTAGAGAAAGGTGTGTTCACGGTATGCGGATCAATGTAGACGGATTGAGCGGAGCTTCCAGGAAGCTCTCTGCTCTGTTCACAAACAAAGCGCCCTCTCTGTTACTTTTTTCGCAGCCTCAATGTTTACAGTTGTCAACTATTGGTGCAGGTTATATAAGCGCGTGAAAATACAGCTAGAACGTACATTCTCTCTTAACCGAGCACCTTGCCCGATCAGCCAATCTTAGCCAGGTTCTGAGTTCTCAGAGAGGATAAAGCGGCAGGACATTTAGTTTCACTCCAACATGCACATATTTCTCTTTAGAGGTCCGCTGCCCCCTTTGTTAGACACCATGCCAAGTGAAGAGTTTCTGCTGTGATGATTCAGATTTTGATTTTAGGGGTAGGTCTCAACAATAGAGGCAGCCTGTATATTATGCGACAACAGTCAAGATTTGGAACGAGAGTAACAAAATGAATGTGTTGCATAATAGTATGTGACCCTGTAAAAACTGCAAAGGCTCTTCGGTACATTGCCTCTTCCCTCCACTTCCGGTCCGAAAGGCCTGCTGTCTTCCCGTACGCCAGCGGCTTCCACGCCCACGTGGGCGCGTGGTTTCCACTAAACAATGGTCATGCATCATGTATTCTAAAAAATGACAGTGAATATTTCTTCTCGGGCATTTTCTGAAAAGTAACCATTCTGGTACGACCTTGCTCTGACAAGCTAGATAGTGTGTAGGAATTCCTTGAATAAAAATTGTTTCACTGAGTAGACTTTAACTTTCAGTGCAATATTCACTTGTCATTGCAATTGTCAGTTTGGGAATTATAAAACATCAGGTGCAGCTAGGCATCGAAGCACAATTTTATATTTTCGGAACTTCTTTCGTTGCCTATAGGGCCCATGCATAAAAAATAAAAGTTTGGTTTATTCGAAAGATTTTGTGTTTTATAGTGCTGCCAGGACTTTTCCGGCAGCAAACGATGCCATAGTTGATTTGATTTGATTTGATTTTTATTTCTCAGCAAAACCAAGGGGAGGCTGAGACTAAAGGCGAGCGTGGCCTGACAGGTGCCTCAGCCACCCGATTTGCAGCGTACATAATAACACGTCTGTTCAAAACTTTAAGCATATTAGCACAATCGTAATATAAAAGTAAAACAAAGCAAAGTCATTACTAAATTTTCTAAGTATTATACACAGCATAGGTCTAAAATTCACAGAAGGAATACAGTGTAAACATAAACGCAGTAATTCATACGCATAAAGTTTTATCACTTACAATACTATAGAACAAAACGTATGAATGTATTTTTGTTTGTAATTGATTTTAATTTCTACCTTTAGGGTAACATGTAGAGATATACTTCAAACTCTTAATCATATATCAGTATTGCAAGCGTTTTGCTTAAGTTACATTTCCTTGACCTGTTTTTCAAACGTACATTCACTGGCATCGAAGTTTATTTTTATGCCATTTTATTTTTTATTTCAGTTGACTGGCACTGAAAACAATGCTCACCATAGTTCGATCTTACTTTTGGAGTGTGCCATATTGTATGCCTGAAATGGTAGCAAGAAGATTTATTGTTAACTTGATTGTGGGTCTTTTGCTTATAAATGGTGTGCAGAACCTTCATGTAACAGATTTGGTCAGCTCGAAGCATTGGATATTCAGTAAATAAAGGACTTGTCCTCAAATCTGCGTAACAGTCATGATAATCAAAATGTATGAGTAAAATTCTTGTTGGCAATGCAATGAGCCTGTTATAATTAGCTTTAGTTGTGGTCCCCCACACCAAAATCCCGTAGCAACTTTACTGAAGAAACTTTACGTTCCTCATGAAAAAACAACGGTGGACAGACATAGAAATATTATGTACGCTTACACTTCACTTACTTCTAGTGCCATGCGCTTAATCACACTGTATGAAAACCCGTCAACTCCTTCCACTGCATAATTATTTATTTTTCCGGTAAGGTCCAGTACTTCGGCAGCGTTCGTAGGCTCGAGAAAGAGAGAGCTGGATAATCGTGGAATGCCAGACGCGTCGCGGCCGCCGTTATCTAGTGTGTTGGGTGCGCCCCAGCATCAATAAAATGAGTATTCATACAGTTGGCTAGCGGTAGGCTCTCTACCGGATCTTCATGTAAATGCCTGAATTGCAGCTGTGCTATTTTTTTCATGTTATTTTGTTAAAAGTGCCCCATTTCTTTTTAGGGTGGCCTCGTGTATGAAAATATAGCCGTTCGTAATATTTTCTTTTCGCTATCTTTAAATCGCTCTGTACCTGGTATCTCAATTTTTGTACGCCTTGCCTATTTCGGGATGCTTCTTTTTTATAAAATTGTGTAGCTAAATTTTTGATTTTTGTTCGTTTATGCAGATCTGATTCCACCCATATTTTCCGCACCTTTTTGTTCTTTTACTTCAAGGTTGTAGGTGAAAGGCTGCATCATAGCATTCATAGTATTCATTGATAAAGTAACAAATTTAGGCTCCAATTTCGATTCTCCCGCCCTATTGTGTGTTTTTAGGTCAGCAATAAAGTCATAAGCCCACGTATTGAAATGACCTTCCGCTGGGTCATTTGGCTCTGCAGCCTTGCTTGGCGTCAGTCCTCCAACATTACGCGACCATACTCATCCTAGGACCATTGTCAGTCATTGCTTTATTTTCAATAGTATTTGCACGTGGCTTGTTTTTGCTACTTTAGAATGTATTCATTTTGTGAAACATAGAGTATGGTCGACTAACAGGGTCATGCAAGACAAGGTCTCTTACACCAATGGGCCAGTGTAGTGTAAGACAACTCGAAAGTGGCGTAATGCTGCGCAGCTAAAACAACCTTGCGCGCCCAGTACCAACAGCAATCCGCATCGGTACTTCTAGCTTACATGTATTTTCTTAACGTTCGTTGTTTCCCGCACCATTGGTACTGCTGTAAAAAGAATGTGCATTTTATTCCACCGCAAATAGCTTATTCGGCGGGCTTAAATACTGTATCTAATTTGCGCTTTCTTTTGTGGGCCTCAGCCGATCGCCAGCTGGGTACATAAGACATCTTAGGTTCTCTTGCGAGAAATGAGCTAGTGGGTCGCATGGTCATTCCCATTTTGAGTGATTGTAAAGCTTATTTGAAAGAAGTGCCCGTTAAAAGTGGTGTCATTGTGATTCTTATGCGGCAATCTTTCGAATGAACAAAAGTTTTGTTTTCTCTACATGGCGCCTATAACTTCACCCACAGTTTGTAGGAACGCAACCCCTACGTCCGCCCGCGTATTGTGATTACGGTGCAGTAAGCGCGCGTCGACTAACAATAGTGACGTCAGTGCGCCATGTGCCCGTGCGTGCATGTGCGACGAACAGTCGCACCCGCAACAAACACGTGCAGTGCGTGTAAAACCATCAACATGCGCCCAACTAACCCAGTGGCTTAATAGCTCTGCTCACACGAACAGTGCGGGAGAGTAGGATAATGGAGCCCGGCCACGGCGGATCGCCGGATGGGAGCGGAACAAGGCTGGTGTCTGCAAACGCGACTATCGGCGATCGGGGACTAAGCAGAGCATCTCGTGGGCGTGGAAGGTGCGGCTTAGGATAATGAACTCGGACACATTTCTGCGTGTTTGCGGAGCGCCGTGTTATAAATTGCACACTAAAGGTAGCTGGCTTTCTTATGTCCCGATGCTCCCGTGACCATTATATTCTATGCATATGTTGTTCCCACATGTCTTCCTGTTGCCCGGAATAAGCCGGTGATTTCTGTTTCTTGTGTGTCGGTGTCGCTTCGTCGGGTGGAGACAGGCTCGCGAACCCTTCACAATAGAAGGAGTGTCTTTCACTGGGGCCCAACGTGGATTCTTTTCTTTCTTTTTTTGTTTCCCTGGGTGAGCTTCGTGCATTGACCCGCCCCGCGAGCTATAATACCACCGAAATTTCCGAAGGTTCTCAGAACGTCGTTAGAATTGTCTGTCTTGTTGAGCCCGCTAACCTACATCATGTGCCATTACCGGCAGACGAGTCGGGCCGAAAGCCAGCTGTACCACCGGGGTTAGCAACCGGAATCAGCAGGGAATGCTTGCAAACATGAACGCAATCCCATTCCTGATAACGGAGCTGGTGGGGACTGGAACGGCAGAAAGCTGCTCAACAAATACTGTGAGTGACTCGCCCTTATTGCCGAAAGGTATCAACTCATTCAACTTGGGCACCCAAATCCGAGCGTTTTTTTTTCTTTTTTGTTGCGGTGCATTTTGGTGTTGTATTCTGGCCTGTGTTGAAAGTATTTCGCCTCTACAACTATGCCGGTAAACGAGAATGTAGTTTCCTTATTAAAGCTTGCTGAAACAATAGTCTTGAACCCAAAAGCGAAAGCGCCTCCACACTCAATTCTGGTGGTTTTGCGCGAACTCATCCGCTATCAGACAACGCGAAGCCAATTGTTGATCTGATGGCTCAACTGTAGAAGAAAAGACCAAGTTTGAAAAGTAACTGTTGACACAGGAAGCTATCCAGCTGAACAGTGAGGCTCTATCGGATAATGGGGCGCCACATACTTAGGAATTCTGCTGGCACCCCAGCATATCTTTGGAATAAACTTCGTCGTGCCAACGCACTCGGGTCACACCGACAAAAAACCGGTGTTCGACTTTATTGGGGAATTGTCGGACTACCAACAAGCCAAGTGAAGTTCAGATAGCGTGCTGATAAAGCAGGATCTTCCGAATTGCTTTGCGGTCGCAGCCGGGGTTTGGAGATGTCACTAAAAGCCATTGGAGAACGTGAAGGACTTCAAGGAACGCTTTAAGCTAAAGTGTCTCCTTCCGAAGTATGAGTACTGGATCAAAGACGAACTTCGCGCATGGACAGAGGGAGAGGGTATAAGTCTTCGGGAATTTGTGCGTTCTATACAGGAACTGGATGAGCGAGAGGGACCGGCGGCACTCGAGGCGGAAAAAGATTTCCGTGTCGTTCCACCCTTCCACACGAGGTTCCAGCTGTTCTTGCGGTCTCGGTGGTTCTCCGACTTTGATGACCTCACCAAAGAGACCACAGCTGTACAAGCTTGGTGATGGTCACACAATACTACCAATCGCCGGTGCCTATAGAGGCGTGCTCACAGGCTTCCTGGAGCGAGACCAGACGAGATCCCACGGGAACCCAGAAACGCAGCCAACAAGGACAGCAGCGCTATTCGTTGGTGCTGGGTCCTAAAACCAGCAACCACGGGGTTTCGATCAGAGGCAAACAGCAGAAAGCACCGCTGAGGAGATGGTTGCACCTCTTACTCACCCCAACGGTGCGGCGCCACCGTGGGAAGCTTTTGCAGTGCTCACTCACCCCAACGGTGCGCCGCCGCCGTGGGAAGCTGTTGGGGCGCTCACTCACCCTAGTGGTGCGGTGCCACCGTGGGAAGCTGTTTGAGCATTGACTGACCCCAGCGGTGCAGCGCCACCGCGTGAAGCTGTTGCAGTGCTGACTCACCCCAGCAGTGCGGCGCCACCATGGTAATTGGTCGCAGTGCTGGCCCACCCCAGGGGTGCAGCGCCACCATGGAAAGCTGTTGCAGCGCTCACTCACCCCAGCGGTGCGGCGCCAGCGTGGGAAGCTGTTGGAGCGCTAACTTACCCTAGCGGTCCGGCGCCACCCGGAGAAGCTTTTGGAACGCTAAATCACCCCAGTGGTGCAGCGCCACCGTGGGAAGCTGTTGCAGTGCTGACTCCCACCTGCGGTGCGGCGCCACCGTGTGAGATGGTCACAGCGCTGCCTCACCCCAGTGGTGCAGCGCCACCGTGGGAAGCTGTTAGAGCGCTGACTCACCACAGTGGTACGGCGCAACCGTGGGAAGCTATTGGAGCGCGGACTAACCCAAGTGCTGCCGCGCCACCATGGGAAGCTGTTGGAGCGCTGATTCACCCCAGCGGTGCACCGCCACCTTGGGGAGCTGTTTTAGTGCTGAGTCACCGCAGCGGTGTGGCGCCACCATGGGAGATTTTCACAGCGCTGCCTCACCCCAGTGGTGCGGGCCACCTTGGGAAGCTGCTGGAGTGCTGACTCACCCCAGCGGTGCAGTGGCACTATGAGAGATTGTCGCAGCGCTGCCTCACCCCAGCGGTGCGGCACCAAAATGGGAAGCTGTTGGAGCGCTGACTCACGCCAGCCGAAGGCGACGCAATAGTCATCAAGAAAAAAAGTTATTGGAGCGGACATGTGCCCCCTGACAACTCAAGGAGAACACGGACGGCGAAGCAGCAGTCAACAAAGTGACGTGCGGAGGCGAGCGTCAGCGAGTCGTATATAGCGGCGTCTGCTCTACTGGCTATTATCTTTCGGCGCGAGTGTTTCTCCGAACAGTCGATTTACATACAAAACATTTCATATCAGACAGGACTATTCTAGGCTGGTTGCGTTAGTTTGATACACCACTCTCCCTATAACACGTGCGGCATTAAGAATGGAAAGCGGGCTTCAAACGGCCCACGGACCACACAGATAACTTAGCCCGTTGCAGCCGTTTGGAAAAGCATACGCAAACAAACCAAATGCATGGTTGAGGGCATTATTATACTTATACAGCAATTCTCAAAAGGGAACTCAGTGAGCTGGCTTTCCGATAACAATCCGCCAAAATTTCCAAATGATGTATTTCTGGAAACCTAAATAAAATAGGCAGCATTCTAAATGTGATAGCTTACTTGCAGCAGGTAGGGTACAAGAGGGACAAGCTCTTGCAAAGTATTTGAAGTTTCCTTGGAACAATTAAAAGTCGTCGGTGAACAAGAAAAGACCAAAGAACGACATATAGGTAGTGTTACTTTGAAAACAGTATGTTTATTACGTGTTTCGGCAGCAAGCCAGAGGTTTTGAGGCAATCACACTTTTGCCCACTTGGTTATTGAGGGGTGTCATAGCCGCAAAATCCAACTCCACCAGCGAAACAATATCTGCATTTACACTCTTGAGGGCACTCCGAAACACCTGTTGCGCACTGCAAAATAAGTCGTAAATTGTGGTCACTCACTGCGCACTGCTTTTATAACTTTCACAACAAATTTGTAAATGCAAAATCTGTTTTGTGTTATTTAAATGGAAGTAGGAAAGCTGCTCTAAAACAGTTTCGTTTGAATGTTATAAGAAAAATTTCCCTCAGCTGTACAGCACGACCGAATTGACTCCAGAAATCAGACGCTAGGTCCCGGACGTTTTTCGGGTAACAATAGCTTATAAGTGTGTATGAAGCAAAAGTGACTTTAGAAGACAGCCAAATCTTAGAAAGACAAAATCACCCTACCTGCAGGATATCTTTTTTTTGAAAATTCAAAGTTTGTAGTTACGTGATACAAATAGGTGCAGTTCCAAAACGTTGGAACAAAGGCCGAATTCCTCAAATAGTCAAGTTAACACTTTACACCAGATCTATTGTTTTGCACCACATGGTCGCAAGCCAATAATTGAAGTGTTTAGAAAATTGCGACCAATATTCAAGTTACAACTAGCATTAGCCTAAATACACAAAAAATACTAAACAAAACATAAACACTCAATGTACGTGCCCATTTTAAAACGGCCTAACAAACACCCAGCAGTTTTGTTTAAAACAACATGAAGGAAGTTCCAAAATATCTGGAGAAACTTTCTGATAGCCCAATGCAGGTAACTCCCAAGGGGGTCCAGTTTTCTATCCTTCTGCGTAGAAATACCCAGGTGTACATAAAAGTGACAGAATGGCATCCATTTTCAAAGATGGACACCTATTACTTTTCGGTTATTTTTATTTTATAAACAAATATTGCGCCTAACCACCCTTTATGATTTGCTTAGCCCTGCCTTGCGACCGGGTTGCACCGGATATTTTTTATTTTGAACCAAACATGTTTCGCTGTCCGTGTCTCGCAGTGGTATCTTTCTTTATTGTGGCAAGGGTGTTATCTTGACGTAACAGCGTTAGAATGTTAAAGTTTACAATTGTTTCCAGGAGGACATATCACACCGCCAAGAAAAACAGGCACATCGCCGCTCACCCCTAACCGCAATAACAGCAGTAATTACTAACAGCACCACAACCGTAGTTCTCGGAATAAACTTTTCCACTAGTATTTGATCTCGTTACACTGCCAGGAAAGACAGTACGTTTTTTCCCCGATCTCACATTGAGGCGAACGGAATAAAAATAATATTAAAAAAGCAATTATCAACGTACTCTTCTCAGAATTGCTGATTACCTCATCCATTGGCACACACGTGCTAGTCTCAAGATCGCTGTCTACTAGCAAAACAAGGAGTCTCAACTCGACGCTTTCGTGGAAAGTGGCAGGTACTTCCTGGTCATGAATGGCGTCTTCGTCGCAAAAGCTATTTTTCTCTTGAAGTTATAAGCATGTCATATTTTACCCAATATATGACCATCGAATGTCACCCTCTAAACAAGACCGCTCTAATCGACCGCCTCCAATGAGTGCAGGAAGCAACTCAAGCTATCGCGATCGTCTACATTGTACACGAGACCGACAACACTTCCAAGCATCACCCTTTTTTTGCGAAAACCCGCCGCTTGCCAAAGACAAACAAGGAAATGTAAGGGTTTGCAAAGCCGTGGCAAAACTATTACGTCAACTCCGGAGATCAGCAACACGCTTCTCGTAAAGCGCCGAACTGTCATGACAAACACTGCCCAACAAACACGAAATATGCCTGACTTAGGACACCTTGAATCAACTTGAACACACGAGCTGCGAGTGTGGAACTGCACGTGTGGCACAAAGTCGTTAACACCTACGGTGTTCTGCCTATTCCAGGAAAAACTGGAGGAAGGTTAGAAAAAGCTTCCGAAGATCCCGCAGAATTGGCGCGCACTGCAGGAGCTTTGTAGAAAACTTCGCGTCCGGAGCATGGCCACTACGGTGCTTGGTAAAGAAAAGCACCACTTACTTAGCGTCTGGAGTGGGGCCAGTTGGTACATCCTGGACATACAAAACACTCCAAAGACACGAGGACTAAGGGCTAAGAAAGCATAGACCAGCACTGACTAACAGCTGACCGTAATGTATTGCGGCTTGCAAATAAAAACGATTGTTCCTCACAATACACTACAAGAAAGCCGAGGAATTACGCAAATGTAAGGTAGATGCAAACACATCGTGTTCTTTCTACTGTTACTCGTTCATCTTTTCACACATTTTATCTTTTGCAATGTTTATGCCACCGATGGCGCACTAACGCACTTATTATCCCTTATTGCAATATCAAACTTTTCTTATGTCTCCCGCGTTCCGACATATTGCACTTCTTCAAGATGGCACAGTCTTCTACGCGAGGCATGCAGCCGCACGATGCGCAATGAAAAGCGAGGTTTCTTCTCTTGCGTATCTTCAGTGTGTTGGCGTGTTCACGCAGCTGGTAATTCACGCATATTCCTGCTCGCCCAATATACGAGCGACTAGTACAAAGTGCAATGTCGTATAAACTTCTCGGTGCACACCGTAAGCGTTTACATTGGTTCTTTTGATACGTTTTAAAGCGCAAAGACAACTTGGTGCTTGGGCTGTTGGAGTCCACTGTCGTCTTCGTCGTCGTAATTGTATTCTCATGTAGTTATGTAACTGAAACACGCCTCGCACTAGAAAGTAACGCGTACTGAAAACTACCGGGACTCTCATTTACGCCTCGCGATAGTGAGCTTCATGCTTCATACAAGAGTCTTTTACAGCATAGATGGATATTTCTACCCCCAAACAGTGTTCTCCGTTGGTGAAAATACCAATACGCCAAGAATTTACTATACACTGCATGCTTCTCCTTGCCAAGGCTTTATGTTAAATGACAAGGCCGGGATTTTTTGGAGGGTCCAGGCGGTTCTGCACTGCGAAATGATCACAAAATGTCAATGAAATTGTAGCGAATGTGGAGCGCCGCAAGTTAAAAAGGGCGCCTAAAAATTGTGTCATTGACACATTGAGGCCGTCGTTGTATGTGCTGATACTTTTTTTGTCATATTGCCACTCAGCATTCACATGAAGTTATCAGCTACTTAACTAGTTTTTTGATAATAACACAGCCTTTATGCTGCTTTGTTTCACACTTTCTTGAGCCGATTGGATACTCTGTGAAGATACGGTATAACCGCTACTTTTTTTTACTACGTCTAGCTCCTCCGTCTCCGTCTTAGTCCTCCGTCTCATTAAGTCGGCCACGAGCCTTGAAAGTTTGAGGAGTCGGCGAGAGCAAGATAAAGCTTGAGGAGCTACTTCGTGAAATAAAGGACGAACAATGGGCCGCGAGGGTGTTTAACTACCTGTATATGAGGAGCATGGACACGCGGTGGAGACGGGGGGCAACACAGCAGACCAAGCTGTACTGAAAGTCGGTAGGGGAAATTGGAGTTTACACAGCAGTTAAACAGCAGGTGTAGGAACCAGAGACCCCGAAGTGGGCACATAGAATAGAACGGAAAAAAACCTGGAGGCTTGCAGGGCCGAGGAACCAGAATTTAGAAAGGAAGATTTCTTTCGAATTACGAGAGGCAGTGCATTGCTTTTCAGAGCACGGACGGGGTGTCTGAGAACCCGGGTATAAACGGGTATCTACATCCCGAAGGATGAAACATGTACGTGCTGCGGCAGTGATCGCGAATCTACAGACCATATATCCAGTGGTTGCACAGAGATACGACCACAGCGGGGTGTTGAGGAAATGACGTTGGCAGAGGCTTTGGGATTTTGGGTGAGGGGTAGTCTTCAGGGCAAAAGAGGTGACGAAGAGGCGACTTGAATGATGCTGGAGGAAAAGTAGGGAAGAGTTGGGTGCGCAGGCGGAGTCATCATACGGATGAGAATTTAGAAGAGCCGGGTGGGAAAAA
>JABSTR010000734.1:0-40882 GCA_013339765.2 Haemaphysalis longicornis | reverse complement strand
TTTTGTGCTCCTTGACTGGGATTGCCATTACAAATTGTGAACCACGTTGTGCCCTTGTTTCTTGTAGTTTTCAATTTGGAACCCAGATTACTGTTATTACTTCGACGTTTTCAGCCTATACATTACAGGTTTCTTTCGGGTTCGAATTTGATTTTGGAAAAGCTCTCTGGAGACTTGCGCTTGCTGCCGGACTTTTAAGTGTTCCGCCGACGTCGTCACATGATCTTTTGCCGCGTCAAGTGGCTAAGAAGTTCCATTCTGCCGACAGTTTATGGCCGTCCTCGTGGAGCCGTGTTTCACGAAGCTCTTTTTGGTGTTTATTGCGAAGCTACGTCAGAGCAATGAAGAATTTATTTTAGTTTAAAAGCAGATCTTGTTTGTGTATTCAAGCAATGCGCTCTGAATATATGAGCAGCCACTGTACGAAGTGAGTGTGCGAAAACCACAAAATAGAAATCACGCCATATCCACGGAAAATGATGATAAGTGGGGCGAAGCTCGAGAGGGGGAGATCATCGGTAACCGTAACTCTCCCGTGAAAGTTCGCCCATTACATCATTAAGAAAGACGTAAGACTGTGTGCGTACATTGTACAAATCAACTTTTATTTTTGAAGTCAATGCACCAGGCCCTGAGTGGTGAAAGACCCCGCACCATCGAGGACAACCGCACTCCCCAAGAATTTGTCACGTAGGATGGGACACAACGCTAAAGAAAAAACTTTTATTTAGGGCGAACTTGTGCCGGAACAAGACGAGAGGGAACGAGCAAAGGTCCTTGCGTCTCGTTCGATCTCCGAGAACGACTGCCTGCGTTCGTGGCGTGATCTCTTGCGTGATCTCCCCCTCGCAGTGCCGTGCGCTCGCGCCTCCGTGGCGAACACAGAGCACCTCGCTCTCCCGGCGCCGAGTTTGCGCTGCCGGTTGCAGCCGGTTCTTGCGCGTGCAACGCGGCCCACTTTGCGACATCTCCGAAAGCATGCGGCGGTCACGTACCACGAGACACAAGGGATGGACAGACCCATGACTTAAGGAGCTTCGCCCTAAAAGTGGTGGAATGGATGGTATACCCCACTGCATGGCCTTATTTTAAGGCCCGAGCCCGCTTTGTGAAACCCGAGCCCGACCCGGGCCCGTTACACCGAGCCTGGGCCAGCCAGCGCTCGGGAGTTTATAAGTGAGCGTAGCTTGGCCCAGCCCGGGGCCGTCGTTCAAAGCCCAGGCCCGGTCGTTTATTTTTCACCCTAGGGAGGGCCCGCGGGTTTGTGGCATGATTGGTCTTGGACGCTAAAGAAATGTAATATATTTGGTCCACTGTCTTCGTAGCGGGTAATCAGACGGAGCATCTAGTCCATACAAGCAAGTCATGAATTGAAACGCAAAAAATATGGGTTCAAAAGTGCACGTAGTAAAGCTTACATCGGCTTCAGTTCACGCGACATCGGCGTAATAATATCTAGTATTCTTACACGAGAGACACCACCACCTATGATGACCAGACTCTTCGCAACCTCACGTGGTTGTCTCACGAGATAGTTTCGCGTTCAACCACCATCGTCATCTTCCCGTAGGGGAACCGCCGAAGAAGAAGAAGAAGAAAAACGAGAAGACAAAGCTGCGATGAAGAGGGCGTGTACATTGCTCTCAGCCGGTGCACCAATGTCAACAACCTTTACCTCACCAAGCTGATGAGACTACCGATTCTACCACAGAGACAACATCGACAAGAACATGATGGACGAGTTTCGGCGCCTCGAGAACCACCGCCTACTCACCGTAACACAACAGCACTTGCGTGCCTTTGCCACCGGTGTAGACCCGGACGCGGAATTCCTCTGGCGCTAGTAAAAACCAGATCACTCAACGTAACGGCAACAACACTGGAACCACACGAACCGCCACGATGCTTCGCATCCTCATCAGGGTTCCCCACGGGAAGATGGTGTAATTTTTTTTACAGTGTACTGGTGGCGGGCGCAGTTTTTGTTTATCCATCGATTCCCTTTCGCTTGTTCGGCGATCAGCATTGTCTGCGTCTTCCGTCAGCTAGCCAATTTCCCCACGCGGACTTTCGATCGGCCAACGTTACCATGTCGCTGTCGGCGTCACGTGACAAGCTTGGCACTCTGGGAACTCAGGGGTCCGCGTCGCTGTGGTGTCATTGTCTGTGGTGCCTAGCCAACGCGCCTTAACGAGAAGCGTGCCGATACAGTTAAAGAAGTTAAATATGCACGAACACGAAAGCCCTAAGTGTGCTGTGCAGAAACCACTGAATGAACCAGATGCCCCGTGGTTCACTGAGCAGACGTCGCTTCTCTTTGCCGTGTTCCCATCGAGACACCCGGTTTGGAGCAGTGGAGCGCGGAAAATTTAAAATGATTTAGGCAACCTTTGGCGTCTTTACCTTGGGAGGAGCGTGACGCAAGAGGAACAACATCAGAGGTGATCGGGAAAGCGAAGGGAGGCATTTACTTCGCAAAAGCCAATAAAGAGTATCGTCTTTTGACGGCATTTGCAACAAAAGGAGCAGATAAGCGGCCAATTTTTGTCGTAGTGTTGCTATAAGCACCGACTTCCTTGCGGTCACAGTCCAAATTCTGCCGACAATTTCCTTAGACGCCTTTTGTTCGAGCACACCTTTCTGGATCCAAGCATGAGGTAGGCAGGCTACGAAAGGACGATGGGGGGGAGCTACAACGCATCACCTTACACGTCTCTTTTGATAAGAATGGCGTTCATTTACTGGGTGTTTCTCGGCTAGTTATCGTTACGATTACCGGCAGTGCTAGTAGGCTTATTGTTGTGTTGCACAGGCGACAACGTAGCAGATGCGCTGTATGACGATTGCGGATATATAGAGAATAGTCAAGCATCAACGACGTTGCATTGCAAGCGAATATTCACAGAAGCGAATACAAAACTACTTTAAATTCAAATCTATAACATATTCCATTTACAGTAGCCCCTCGAAAGAGCGTCACTTTTCAAGTTGGTGCAGCCGCCGTATACCACAAATAGTAGTTTTTTATTCTTTCGGGCTTTATAAAATAAATATCCCCTTATCGACCACACAAACAATGAAAAGTTCGTTTATGTGAGCCAGTCTAGGCATTCCAAGGAAGAGCAGGAGCTCGAGAAATGCGCTTCCGTGTCCCTCTATCGTAAAAATGAAGGTCCGTAAACGTAATTGCTGTAACGTAACTCAAACCTCTATCGTAACTGAAAAGCCTGGACTTTATAGTGGCCACTTGTTTCGTTGCATGCTTCGGCATGATTCTATTCCTAACAATTACCCAAATTGTCACAAGTAGTCCTATTTTCAAGAGATATGAAGTCCTGCGGGTTAAACAATTCGGGAGAGCCCATCATGCAGATCCGAAACGACTAGCTGTAAACGTATTCGAAGTGCAAGAGCCGCGTCGACGGAGTTATTCAAATGCCATAAACTTGGAAAAAAATGGCGCACCATGCACTGGCGGTGTTAGGCTGGAGAAACAGCAGAAGCGGTCTCTAAGAAGGAAGACCCGGCTCAGCTGTTTCTCAATCATTTTTCGCCATTAGTGCAGGAGTGCCATTGTTTTCCAAGGTTCTAGCAAGTTCAATGAAGTTGTTTTAAAAAGGAACAAGGTATTGCACTGTCTGTTTGTCGCATTCTATGTTTCCAAACAAGATATTGATAATTGAATTGTGACGGCCTGTACTTTGGCCTTCCTGTAAATTACAGAAGCACCGGGTGTGTTTACGTTTGATCTGCCATTGTAAGAGATGATATATTTCCCAACTCGAGTATATTTAAAATACAAATAGCTTTTTTCACGTCTAAAGTAAAGATGGATTTATTACTACGCCTGGGTCTCAAAGCATTGTACTGACGCACACTATGCCTTGTTTTTGGGTACTTTGCTTCGTTTTGTGTTTCGTCTTTTGCCTTTCTTTTTGTCCAGTACAAGGTATTTCTTTCATAAAGAGGGAGTGGCGCCAAGTCATTCCATTACTATGATGTCCGTCTCGACTTTCTATGTGATTTTACTTTTCCAGAAAGTAAAGCACGGAAAGGTGAACGCTTGGAATGCTTGTTCCTTCATTGACTGCTAATACACCACTTGAAGTTTTTTTATGTTTGGAAGCAGGAGGAGGCTGAAATAAAAATTATTCATCAAAAACCATGCGTCGTGTTTGGTGCTTGACATCAGGTTAGTAGCTAGAACATCCACCTCGACCCTCATCAAATCGCCAACCAAGCTGAATGGTGGCAGCCGCTGACAGCAAAGTCTCCACACGAGTTCTGGCTACTATTAGAGAACGCGAAGGAGGAGGACTTCGCTGCAGCCACAGGAGCCATCCTTATTTCTCTGGTCACTTACTAAACGGCTGAATTATGCCTAGAAGGTCTTGAGTGGTTACGAACGTTTAGCCAATGAAATGACGACCACCTGCGATGCAAGGCTTCTTTATAATTTCAGACACACGCTCCTTTTTGGTTTGAGTGCCAATAATCACTGTTACCACTTCTCCAAATTTTAAAACTGAGATGCAGAAAATGTTCACGATTCGGGTATGCATTGAATGACCAGAGATGTTGTCGCCGACATGCACGCCTCCTCACAATTATAGCGTGCTCGTGTTTCTTTAATAAACACACACTTTTTTTTTGCTGGCGAAGAATTGACCCAAAGACAAACGGTTCTTCCCTGAACTTCTGGCTAATCAAGACCTCTTCGCTTGCCTTGCATGTAACCCTCCTAAGATGGTCGGAATTTTTCTGTGACACGCAACGTAGAAGACTTTGAAATTAAAATGATTCCGTACAACCTGTGCTACTCATCGTCCTAGCACCGTCCACTGTCGACCTCCCGTCAGCCTGTGGTGGAACTCTGCACCCCAGATAAGACCCAAGTGTGGCAAAACGCCGAACACCGTCTTCTAAAGCAGCAATACCAAGGAACCATACGCATCTGTCCGCAGTGGTGTCCTTACAGAGCTTCGGTCTGAGAGGATTCTCTTAAAGCAACGTCCCATTGACCGGACCAGACAAAGACAAGATGAACGAGTACCTTATAGTAAAAGCTAACAACCATAGGGCTGTAACCGTTCGCTGTGACCCCCATCAGCACAGGTCATCCTACTGCCCCCCAGTAGTGACTTGTTACGTGGAATGTACCCCACTTCACGTTGGAGAAACAAGAAGTCGCTGTTTCAGGAGGTGAAGTTTCTATAACCGAAAAAAATAGAACCTTCATACCACGTAACGATGCACATACAGCCAGGCCAAGAGACCTATCTGAGACGGGAATGCAGAACATGACAGCGACGTGCCGCGTCGAGTTCCCAATAAGAAAAGGCTTGAATTAAGGGCACGACGACAACAGCCACGCCCTTCGTCCTAACGGCGATACGCTGAAATCAAGGGATGACGTTCGGACGCAACTAAAACTCGAAGGAAGCAATGACTAAAGTCTATCCATTAACAGCTTCAATGCTGTCGACAAGAAAGTTTTAGTGCCCTTCCATTCTATGAAAAAGGATGGCCACTAGAGCTTCGGTGCGCAGCCTGAACGTCAGTCCAAGGGATGCACAAAGCAAAGCGCGTTCGTTTGTAATTTGCGATTGAGCATACTGCCTGGTTAATTAACTGAATGAACGTTTGACGAACTAGTTTTTTTTTCAGTGGACAACATGGGGCTATTCGTTTCCCACCCGTAATCTCTGATATCTATTGACAGCGAACGAGAATTCGAGAATATTTACTACTTTACTGTGAAACATGTAATTTTGAAAACTATATAAAACCTGGCGTGTTAGAGGCGTCTAAGCCGCAGATTGGTATATAATTTGTTTCGGTATGGTTTCAATCAAAACAAGCGCTAGAGCGACTTTCTTTAGTGATATTCCCTCCGATGATTGACGTGATTCCCTATGCAACTATCGATGCGGAATGCCGTCTTACAAAGGTGAAGCTTAAAACAATCCCTATAAAGTCTGCTTCACCCCTAACACAAATAAAGTTTTGGGAAGACATTTTAGGGCGCAGCGCTTTGGTGTTCGTGTATCCCACTGAACACAAAACGTCTTAGAGATGTCCACCCATGGTCTTGCTAGGTCTTAGACATCTTGCGCTATAAAAGTTACCTATAAGACGTCTATTTTCGTATGTCTCAAAGATGTCTTAAAAGAGATAGCTACAGGACACTTGTGCAAGATATCCGACGTCTTGAGCTCCGTGAGACGTTGACAGGTCATATGTGCTAAGATGGCTAGAAGACATACGAACCTCAACCGTGTACAAGACGTTTGTCCTAGCTGGTTGATGTTGTAAGCTTCTTAAGACACCTACAAAGCGTCTATCATGAGATGTCTGCAGTACGTTTTGTGTCGACAGCTGAAAGATATCACTAATAGATGTACTAGATGTTTAGCTATTGAACACGTCTACATGACGTTGATTGCAAGACAGCTAAGAGATGGCGTTTTAAAAAGGTGTTGAAGACATTTTCAATAACGCGACATCGTCTAGCTGTACTGCAATCATTGTCGTGCACACGTCTTTTCTAGCTTAGAACCGAAGACACCTACTAATAATGTCTCCTGGCTAGCTACGCAATACGTGCCATAGACACCTTGTGATAGACGTTTTGTAGGTGTCTTAAGGAGCTTGCAAGGACGATTACCATGGAAAAAAATCTTTTCTTTGCGTTTAGCACCTTGAGCTAAGGCCGTTGAGCTATGGTCGCCGGCAGGACTTTTTTTAAAATGGGAAAACCTGTTGCGTTGCGAGCGGAGTGCAGAGACCGGGTGGAAGTAGGGGCAATTGTGGGGCAATTGGGACACAGAAAACAAGCGCTAAATAAAAACACTGGACGAGGAGTAGACGGGACAAGCGCTCCTCGCCCCGTTTTTTTATTTAGCGCTTGTTTTCTGTGTGACGATGAACCAACACGCCCAAACCTTTTCCCTTCTGGGCAACCCTTTTGCACCCCCCTGTTTACGCACAGACATCTGTATAAGATTATGACGTCTTGAGCTTGGTGAGTTGAGTTTTTGCTGCGGTGGGTTAAAAGACGAATGCTACACGCGTGCGTTCGTACAAACAGTCTTATTTAAATGGCTGCGGCGAGACCACAGAATGCAAGTGAATGCTTTTTACGCGCGTCACTTTAAGAATACCCGACGCTTATGGTCCCGAATAAATATGGCTCTGTTCAATTCATCCTGCACCTCCTGAACCAGTTCACAGCGGCGCAAAGCCGACTCCGTCATGGAGGAACCACACCTGCACTTTTTTTCATCTGCTTTTGCGCCTCCTCGGAAGAGTGTGCAGGCAACGCCATGAACTCATCCTGCACCCGTCGGCACCACCGGTGAATCGAACGGCGCGGTTCAGGGTCCGCAAGCTGCACCACTGAAACCAACGGCGTAGTCACGGCCGTAGCGAAGTGCTGCATCGCCTGAACTTTATTTCAACCAGGAGGGCTGGGGTGTGCTGGAAAGGCCAACGGAAGCATGAGTAAGAATGTCTTCTCAAGTGAAAGAGCGCGCAGAGAACACGACGATCGCTGGTGCAGGTGAAACAGTGCTTTCGTCCTTTGTCATACACATGCAGAGCGCTTACATCAAGCTACGGCACGGTCAGTAGAATTTAAATCGCAGGCTGGCAGCGCACCGTACTAAGTTTCGCCGGCCCGTTCGTCCCCACACACGTATTTGTCGCGCCACTCTTCGACACATGCTTGTACAGCATTTTTTTTTCCCCCACAACTGCCGACGCTTTAGTACAGAGGTCGCTGGTAACCAATCCGTGAAGCATTGGACCAGCTGACAAACCATTAAATTCTCCACTATACACTAAAAATATACGTTGCATACTATAGCGGTTTGCGAATTAATTTTATTTTAAACTCATGCGACGAACACCGGCGAAATCAAATACTATACGGAAAGATACTAGCGCGCCTCTTACTCGGCTTGTTTGGAAACTAAAACACTGAGGCTACGGCCTCCATGCCTCCATGGGCCCGGAACGGCTTTGTGAACAACAGAGGCTCTCATCTACAGGACCGCATTTTATTCTCAGATGATAAAAAAACACAAAAGGTGTGTTGAAAAACAGCAAAACTAATCAGTTGTTAGTATTATAAATTTGATAGTTTTATGTCCCATTTTTAGCAAACAGATTTTAGCGAACGCAGTAATACTTTCTTTTGTCTGCGGATTGCTTCGCCGCAAGTGGCAGCAAGCGTTCCCGCCTTTTTCGTCGCCGAAGGCCGAAGTTTGAACGGCTGCAGTTTTGACTGACCACAGTCGTCGCTGAAGTTTCAACGGCTGTCGTTTCGAGTGTCCTCAGGACACGCTGAAGTTTTAACGGCTGTCGTTTTGACTGCCACAGCCGCTGTCAGGCCACCTACTGAGCTGCTGAGCTCCCGACACAAGTGCCCACCATCCATCAGGTATGGATCGGCGGACAAAACCTTTGGAAAGTTTGTCGCGGTGTCAGAAATGGCGCCGCCTGAATCAGCAATTGTCCGAACTTGTCGGAGACACAGGAAACTTCGAAAAACGTAATTGCGGCGGGCACTTCTAATGGCGGCGCCGGTTCAAGGCCATCACGAGCAACTGTTAGCAGGGGGACCAGGTTAGGTGTGATTCCAGCTTACACAGTAACGCTAGTGAGAAGCAGGTTTCCGCTTGTTCGTATAAGCCTCTGCCCGAGGAGGGGCAGCGTGGGGTTCTGAAGTTTTAAGCGTTCAGGCACTTCAGGAACTCATGCTCCCGACGAAACCGGGTTAGAAACGACGAGCAGCGCTGTTGCAATCCAGTGCGTGTGCTGGGGCAGATAGCACGAACGCGCGCAAGCCTCTGCCTGGGGAAATACTTAACCGTTCTAGGATTTCCCGTGTTTATCAAAGCCCACATAGTTTTACCCGTCGCATGAGCTCCCTGTTGGTGACAAAACTCTGCAGATGCACCCGAACCGCAGGCTAGTTTTTCTGATCCGTCTTCAGATTTGGATGACGAACTTGACTGTGGTTTTAATGCATTGCTGCATGACGAGTCGGATAGCGACATATGCACGCGTTCCAGCGAGATGGAGGGCCAACCTGAATGGCTAACGTTATTAGGCGAGGGTAGAGAGCACGTGGATACTGCAGAAGTTGATACAGACCGCAATATGAGGCGTTTTTCCTGGCAGAGTGGGGCTACCGAGCATAAAATAACTCATAAGGCTCTCTCTCCTTTGATGGCCGAGCTAAGGCAGCACCCTTGCTTTACCGATATTCCTAAGGACCCCCAGAACTTTGTTATCAACGCCTCGTACTGCAAGCATAAAAACCGTTCCTCCAGGAACCTACTGTCATTTTGGCATTGCGGAGAGCCTGAATGACCTGCTCTCGCATGTGGAAGACTTGTCGTCGGTACGAAGTCGTCTTGGCATAATGTTTTATGTTGACGGTCTGCAGCTCACAAGGAGTACAAATAGTGTGTTTTGGCCCATTTTGGGCAAAACAGAAGACCTTGATGGCAGTGGGGTATTCCTAGTTGGCTGCTACCATGGCCATTCAAAACCACAAGAAGTTGAGGATTACCTTGCGGAGTTTGTGCAGGAACTAAATGACATATTGACAACTGGATTTACTTTTGCTGAGCAAGCCTTCGCTGTCTATGTTCGCGGGTTTATTTGTGATGCACCAGCAAGAGCTTTCGTACTGAGCATCAAGTCTCATTCTGGATATTTTGGTTGTCCAAAGTGCATACAAGAGGGTGATTCCAAAGATGGAGCCATGGTTTTTCTTGAAACAGACGCAACCTTGCGAACAGATGAATCTTTGTCACAGAAAACCCACGAAAAGCATCACATAAAAGATACGCCTCTTAGTCCAGTGCCTGTGGGACCTTGTGTCTCAATTTCCGTTTGACTACATGCAGCTTGTTTGCATTGGGGTCACCAAGAAATTGCTGCTGCTCTGGGCAAAAGGTGCAAAACCCTCTCTTCTAACTGATGCTGTAAAAGAAGTGTCTCAGCGTTTAGTGGACCTCAGGCCATACTGTTTTGTAGAACTGGCTCGGTTGCCGCGGCCGTTGAAGGAGTTAGGCTTCTGGAAAGCAACGTAGTTGCGCTCCTTCCTGCTTTATCTGGGCCCGGTAGTGCTGAAGGGTATCTTGCAAAAAAGGAAATATGAACACTTTCTTGTTCTGCATGTTGCGATGAGAATCCTTGCCAGCCCTCACATGTGCATAGCGTACAACAGTTACGCAAAAGAACTGCTATGCTTCTTTGTATATAACTTCAAAGATATCTATGGCCCAAATAAGGTCTCCTACAACGTACATGGCCTAGTCCATTTGGCAGATGACGTAGCAAAGTATGGAGCAGTTGACAATTTTAGCGCTTTTCCCAGCAGAAAGCTTCATGTTCCAGTTGAAGCGGCTTCTCCGAAGTGCAACAAGGCCACTTCAACAATTGCACAACAGAATCCATGAGCTTAGGTCTAGTGGAAAGCTTTACGCCTTCGAAAAAAGCTCACAAACCTCAGTGGATTTTAAACAAGAGCACAGAAGTGGTCCCCTGCTTTATTCATGCAAGGGACCACAGTTCCACGTTGCTGTCTTTCAAGGCTTTGCGTTAAAGTTAACTGTTGGTGATAGCTGCTGTTCTCTCTCCGATTCCTCTATTGTTCTCGTGTCAAACTTTTGTTTTGATGAAGCAGGCCGCAAAATACTAATCGGGAGACAGTTTGAAAACCTTGACGACTTTTTTACCGTACCTTGCCGGTCCAGTAACTTGGGGATTTATGTTGCATCTGGCCTTTCACCTTACAAAGCGTGGCTAGTGTCGTGTGTAAGATCTAAGTGTGCTTTGTTCCGGTGTTTCAGTTCGTGCGATGAGCATGTTGTCTTTCCTTTAATTCATTAATCGCAATATTTTTGCCACAAATGCATGAAAAATTCTGTCTTCGACTGAATGTGTGTATTATTATGCATTTCAAGCCAGCACGGCTAGTTTTCTCATTCTAGAGGTGTAGAAGTGTTTTTTTGTTCCAGAAATGTTTGCCGTTGTGAGGTTCCTGAGTAACAGCACCGTTGATGTTGTGCCAACCAAGTGGCTGCTAGGAGATCAATGTTTTTGGCCTGGGAGCTACAAAGCATCAAGGGCTATTAAGGCCATCAAGCACTGCGAAGATCCAGACTCAACTTATCAAAAACACCCTGTTGTTGTACTCAGCATAGAAGGTATGGAAGCAAGCATCATAGACGTTGACTAGTTTTTTTTATAATGAGTGTCTGCTTGAACTACCTATTAACTGCCCAACATGTAGGACGAAATAATGCTGTTGGTTTGTTGAAAGTAAAATGAATCACTTGTGGCCCAAAATTATGTTGCCCAGTCGGAGTATGGGAGAGTAAATTTGATAATTAGGCATTCTGGGTGGTTGTACAGCGGGAATTATGAAATTCAGCGTGCCACACTTTAGGCTGAGTTCTTGCCTTGTCCTAAAGGGGCATGACAATTTAAGAGACGTAGCCTTCTGTAACTCGCTAAGCTCCATTCCCGCCATGACAGACACTGTTTACCCGAGAAAACAGAAGAAATAATAAAACTGTCCGATTTCATGTTAGAGTGATAACTAGAGGCCCAACTACAATTGCACTGTCATGTATCTCGGTGGTGGCTCAGATCACCGGCCGCTAATAACACTAACAACATTGTGTGACCTCATTGAAAAGTCACCAGAAAGAGACTGAGAGGTCACCACTGCTTGTGTTTTCTTTGATATCTGTTATTTGTTCGAAGGGTTGCGGTACAGTTTGTGTTAGTGCTATGAGGACCAAGCAATCCTTGTAATAAACGAATCTTCTGTTTTGTTTTCATGGCCACCTTCAGGCTCTCTATACTTATGAACAGGTATGGAATGGTTTAGAGCAAAATTAGGGTGAGATGTGAACAATTTAAAACACGCAATTTTGTTAGCATGAGCACAGTGAAGGTTGAATAGGTTAGTTTTATTTTGCTGTACTTTTGGAGCTCTAATAATCCTGGCTTTGAAACTAAACAGTAGTGCTAGCTGGCATGCTGAGTCATATTGTGACCTAATTTCATGCATTATGCATTTTGCTACCATTTTAGATGGCTATGAGAAAGCTAGGATGAAACTCAAAAGAGCAGAGGATACAGATGACCTGGCAACTACCGACCAAGGTAGGTGTTTCTTTTCTTTCCATTGGTAGCTTGGAGCTATAATGAAATTTTATGCTGCAAAGTGAATAAGCACTTCTTCCAAGAACTGCAAATAATCTGGTGTGCACTGCCTGCTAGCTGTTTCGAGGTAATAAGAACACTAACGTAGCAAGGCATTTTTATTTTTTCCTTTTTAGAACAGGAGTTTGACAGCACAGGGGGCTCAAAGGCCTATTTTTGTCTTGCCTTGCCATGCCCTGGTATTTTTGCGATTTAAAAAGATTGCAGTTGCACTGAAGCACAGTGCTTATGCATGAGTCTGTCATATGTCTGCTGTGCTTGATACGTAGCATTATACACCTCAACATTGTTTAAAGGAGCCATGAAGAGAAAATGCAAGTTGGTTTTATTCGAAAGATTTCGTGTTTTATAGTGCCCCCAGCGCTTGTCCGGATACAAACGGTGCTTTATTCACTGAGAAATTAAACAATTTAGGTTAAAATTTAGATTTTCCCGCTCAATCGTGCGTTTTCGTGGTCCCAATGACATCACAGGAACCGACCGCTCTGCAGCCTAGAGTACCTTCATTCACGCATCCGCCGTACAGGGTAGAGACCAGAGACACGTATACGCTGGCGCCGCCATTTTCGGTTGCTCGCTCGCCGCCGAAGCAAGTCATTGTGTCAAAACCGCGCTAAAATTATCGCCGCAACGCGGTTTACTGAAGAAGTTTGAATCATATTGTCTGTTTTGCGTTGCTAGGTCTCGTGGGAAACGAAAATAACGCGTTGAGCCCGTTGGCCCAATTGCGGCGGCACGGGACCATTCAAGGTTGTCTCCACCCTGTACAGCGGTGTTGGTTTTGTTCCCGCATTTCTTTACGTTCCGTAACCTAGATGGCGCCACCATACCGTGGCAAGCGTTTGGTTTGTTTTTGCCCGCATTTAAACCTGGCTTGTTTTTGTTCTGGGAGAAAATATTCGTTCCCTGAAACAGTGCTCGCTCGACAAATGGGGTCACGTAAGACACCGTTGCTTGCGTCAATCGGCCAGTGTCGTCTGAGACAACCCCAAGCCCCGTAGTGCTGTGCAGCTAAACCAAGCATGCTGTGCGCAGTACGAACAGAAGAACGCATCAGTACTTCTATGTTTACATGTGCTTTCGTAACTTCCACTGTTTGTCCCATCATTCTTATTGCTTTGTAAAGAATGTGCCCTAAATTTAAGCGCAAATTGCTCGTTCGTCTAGTTTGTAAGCTCTACCTAATTTGTGTCTGCTTCTGCCAGCCTCCGCCAATCGCAGAGCTTAGCTCATGTGACATCATAGGTTCTGTTGCGGGAAATGAGCTGGTGGGTCGCGTGACCATTCCCGGTTTTCCTAATTATGTAGCTTATTTGAGCGAAGTTTACGTTAAAAGTGGTGTCAGTATGATTCTAACGAGACAATCTTTTGAATGAACCATGTGTTTTCTCTTCATGGCTCCTTTAAGGGCAACATCTCAACCCCTCGACTATTCTGGCATTAGTGAGCATGCCGTTGAAAATATTAATGAGGATGAAGTTGTTATGAAGGAACTTTGCCCTACATTAGGACAGGGTTTTCACTGGGGCCATGCGTCAGGTTACATTGAATGATGGAATACTTTCACACAAGGCAATTCGTGCACAGGGGTGCTGCTGGAAGGGGGGTTAACAGGATATTGTCATACTTATTGGTGGCCCTTTTTACCACCTCCAAGACCACACCAGCTGGCCACTTACAGATGGTTGTGCAGCAGCTGCACCCAGCCTTTTTGTTCCGCAGGGAAGCAGGACTGCATCGTCTTGTGTTGTAATGCATTACACTTAGAAGAAGAATATGCACAGTAATATGTGTTCTGTCATAAGGAACACATTCAGTCACAGTTCGGTCTGTAATCATCCCCTGCTGCCTGTCCTTTTATCAATGCAGAGAAAGGCCGAGGAAAGCGCAAGAAGTACCGCACAATAAGTTCGAGTGAATCAGACTTTGAGGAGGGTCTCACTGGAGCACCACCCCCGCCTTTTGCTGTGCAAAGGTATGACATTGTCTTCTTCTAATGGTGTTATTGTAAAGATAAAAAATGCAAGCAAGCCTTATTTTACAGAGTGGCACTGTGAGTTCGCTCACACTGTCATCTACTGGACACGAAGCGAGGCCAGTTGTCTGATCACCTCCGACTCTGCATATGCTGCTATAGCCTAGGCGCTGCTGAGGTTTACCCTTTGAACGGTGATAATGCGGCGCACTCCCTGGGGCCGAAGGTCTAGCTCTGCATATTGTAAATTTCCAGACATAGTAAAACTGCATTCTCCGTACAGAGTAGGTTCCAGTGCACGCTAGAACGGCTAATATAGTAGATAAATAGAATAAATTTAATTGGCAGGGGGCTAGCACAGGCTGCTGTGCCAGCCCCCTGCCAAATGGCCTTTCTGGCTTCTTTAAGCCTACTGCACAAAACAATTTTGCCTGCTCCCAAACCCATGTACCCTGTTACACCACTGTGTACCACACTACCCAATTGATTGATTGATTTCGAGGTTTAACGCGCCGACGCAACGCAGGCGATGAGGCGCGTCGTAGTGGAGGGCTCCGGACCACCTGGGGATCTTTAACGTGCGCCTAAATCTCGCACACACGAGCGTTTTTGCTTTTCGCCTCCATCAGAAAAGCGGCCGCCGCAGCCGGGAATCGAACCCGCGACCTCGTGCTCAGCAGCGCAACGCCTTAGTCACTGAGCCACCGCGGCGGGTCACACTACCTAATTGTTGATTTGGTTAAATGAACTACAGGTGCAAAGTTATGATGTAATTATGTAATATCTAAAGGGTCACGTGGTGGCAATCTAAACATTAGATTGCCATCACGTGCGTCAGGGCTCTCCCCAGGAATTTTCGAGGTAGACATTTTGAGAAGGGGGGGGTGCAAAATTGAAGAATTTCAAAATTTAATCGCAAAAATTGAACAAGTCTGGCCAAATAATAGTGGTTCTGGCGCCGCAGCATAATGGAAATGGGAAGATCTTCGGCAAAAAAAAAAAAAAAAAGTGACAGGTGCGAGCATTGACTCTAAGATTTGCACGCATCTGCCAATCTGAGACTTCAAGGCCACTTGTTCAGACTGCTCTTCAAGTAACCAGGTTGCAGGAGGTGCGGCCCACTGCCACTGGCGTTGCTTTCACACAGTGGCCGTCTTTAGTTCTTCAGGCGCATTTAAAACTGATCAGTTAGAGTGGTGGGTGGCCAACTAAAGGCAGTGGTTGGCATTTCCACCATTGCCCACCATGAGAACTTTGCATGCATGTTTTCTTACACTTTTGCAGTTCAAGTGGTCATGAGGCTGGCATGGAAAGTGTTGTGGGAGGTCAACCGTTGCTTTCAAGCCCTCCTGCATCTCTGCCTACCTCCTCAAATGGTAGGCAAGGATAGGGAAATTTTAATAGGGAACATTTAGAATTGTTTTAATTGCTTATAAGCAGTTTTTCCATAGAGGTTTGGACACGAGACAACTGGTGTGTTTCCATTTAAAGAAGCACTTGTGTCTAGTAAGAGTACAACTAACTAGCTACTTGATGTTATTTTAGAAGTGTCAGAACGCTGGCTTTACTTGGCTGCATATAATGACAAAGCATTTGGCATTTGTAATGCTAAGATATGTTTCTCTATTTATCGCAGCATCTGAAATATCCTCGGTGTCCATACGGCAGGAAGTGCAAGCAGGGGCTGCATTGGGTAAATAAACATTTGTATAAATCGTGTTCTTCAGATTGGTGGAGCACATCCCAACTGAGGCATTTTCATTTGTGCAAGCCTTATATGCTTCCAGGTTTGCGATTGCTGTGCCGCCTGCCGCCACTTCTTTGCGGTTTTAATGGGATGAGTGCTGCGTGGCTGATAGGGCTCATGCAGTGTTTTAGTTCTCTTTCGCTTCCTATTGCCTTTCCGCGCCCTAAAAAGCTTGTTATAGGGACGTCCATTAGCAAATAGTATGTTTAGGGCACTTCAGAAGCAGCTTTGTCTTGATAGTGCTCGAGCACCGACAAAAGCTATCTGGGGAAGTTGTCATGTATCCCTACCAACTCGCCCATCAATTCGTGCTTGACTTTTTGTTTCCTGAGGGTAGCTAACAGATTGAGTTTGGGCCATTCCTTTCTTAATTTATGCATGTGAAAAGTAGCTGTTTAATTGTAATAATTGTCTTGCAATCAGATAGCCAGCAAAAGTCTTATTTTAACAATAGTCGTTAATGGTTTGGGTTTTTTTTTCTTCTATGCTTTCAGATAATTCACTTCTAATACTTCGAGAAATATGCGGAGTGAAGCAGCAGCTTAAGGCTGTATTAGATATCCTGAGCAAGAATGAACAAGGCATGCCAAAAGATGACATCATACCTCTCCCTTTAAAAACTGAGGAAGAGGTAACTGCAATGGAGACAAAGTTGCGGTGCAATGCAGGGTTCTCAAAGCAACTGGTAAGAGCATAAAATTTTGTTTTTCGCTAGTTAGACTTTGTGTCGGCTCATGGAGACTTTCTTAGGTATAGCTGGAGCCACTGTAAATTTTTAGCTTGATTTTGCCTGGTATCCAAAATGTGACTGCACTTATGACATCAGAAAAGCCTTTGGTAGCAGTCTGAATGTGAATTCTCAATTTTCTTTTTCCCGTGCTTTATAAATGGTTCCTTTTCCACAAAAACATGTGTTAAAATTGAAGGCTTTCATCTTGCACTGAGCGATTTATTGTGTGAGTTAGGGCCACCAAGCTTTATTACCATTCGATTTTGTTGCGTGAATTCTAAATGTGTTTTGCCTCCTTCAGTTGCGAGCACAAGCTTGCACAGATAGCACCATACATCTCCGACTTCCTCGCAGGTTCATCAGCTTGCTGGTGTTGGAGG
Source organism: Haemaphysalis longicornis (assembly GCA_013339765.2). Classification (NCBI taxonomy): domain Eukaryota; kingdom Metazoa; phylum Arthropoda; class Arachnida; order Ixodida; family Ixodidae; genus Haemaphysalis; species Haemaphysalis longicornis. Next base: position 23,798 of record JABSTR010000734.1, on the reverse strand, counting down.
CACTACACCTCAATTAGGGAGTGCCAGAGTGCTGGCTCAGCTTTTCACGGACTCCATTGGGCAGCAGTTCAGCTTGTTCGGGCAAAAGGGGAAGAAACCCTTTGCCCATCTGGAGCTTTTCAACGTTACGCAGAGTAAGTTATTTCATTGTACAAAGTGATTGTTTTCGAGGTTTGGTTTAATCAGGTACATGAATTTACTGAATTACCTGCTTGTAACAAGCAAAAACGTGTTATTTTGTATTCGGGTGGCCTGTCTGATCCTCTGGCTCACAGCACTAGGATGCGTGCGTAAGTCACTCCCAATTAGAGTGAGGGACGTTGCTCCCCCGCCAAAATTCGATTTCAAAGCAGCAGGGCACCGCGTCACCGCGACACGGTTAGTACTGCACTCCGCGACAGTGGGAGGGGCCTACTACTTCTTCCAATAAGGCGAAGCACACCCATGGGGCCATTTTCAAACACATGCAATCGCGTTACGAGCTTACTGCTACGGCAGATATTTGATTGCCTCTTCCACAATGGGCCTGAATGACTATTTGCACTGCCACTTTCAACCGCATTATCAGGTGCTTTCGCGCATGTGCAACTTTATTTGTGGATTGAAGGTCATTTGAGAGGGTAAAAACAAGGTAGCACTTCGAGCTACCTGCACCGCTTCATGTTAGCTGCCATGTTGCCGCCCCCAGCAACAAGAGGGTGGCATCTGTGGCTGCATCAGTGTCGCCATCATGTGAGCAGTGTGTTTTCGCATGAAACGCAAAGAATTCAGGGAAGCTTGCACTCGCGCGCGAAACTTGAATGGCGAAGTTGTTGTAGGTGAGCATTGCCGAGCACAGTCAGGTTTCAGTATCATTGTTTATTTGCATAGTTGTGGTGCTGGTAACCATGATTGCGTTGGAGAGGTTGTCTTATTCCTCAAAGTGAGTGGTGGATGCACAGTCATCGTCAGCATTATAGACTTCCACACCACATCTTCGTCATCGACTCGAGGCAGGGTTGGCGGGATCTGCGATTCACCTCAGAAAGGATTGGCACACTCATAGCCGTGCGTTCAGTCATCCATATTGACTTCTAGAGAATGTGGCGGTCGTGGTAACCTCTCCCAAACATCCTTAGCATTAGCGTTGGATTTTATTTTTACATGCGCGGTTGCAGTTGACAACAGCACTCTGGGGGGGGTGGCTAATGTCACTGCGCAAGCTTGGGACTCTGCAGTTGCTGTGAGGCACGCGCTCTCGAGCGGTTGGCATTTTCCTTCTCTTCGTGGGTTTTTCTTTTTTTTCCTTTCTGGGGCCACACGCATGCCAAGGATGCTCGGCGGTCGCCATGAGGCACGGGCATTTTCTTGGTGTTTTTTTCTGCAACGGCGAACCTACAGCTTGTACAAAAGCTCTGCTGTTAAAAACACCATGGTTCACGAAAGACTTTGACGACTTGTAGCTGGCTAGGCTTCGGTGTGTGACAGTGAAGTTGCACAAATCATCCAACTCGGCGGCCCGCGGATGATTGTCAAGGCAGCTGGTGTCGGGTGACCGCTTGCCTCCTTATCTCAACAGCGCTCCCACTTCGGAGTCAGAGCAGTGTGAGGACCATGCTCTGAAGCAACCAGCCGAACATTCTTTGCATGCTTGAGTTCGACCGCCCCACAGGGGCAGCCAGTTTTCAAAGCACTCTGAACTGACCACGCGAATACGGTATTAGAACGATTAGAATGTGGTAATATTTCTGACTGATGTAACTAGGTCTATCACTATCCACTAGGAAAACAAAAGTGTGTTCTTCTGTAGCAAGATTTTTGATTGGCTTTATCCTTTAGTGGCCCAGCTGTCTGAGCTGCCAAAAGTGTTGTAGATTTTTTTTTCCAGTAGATAAAGACCTTTGGTTGCAGTGAAAAACGGTGCTATTCGTGGAACCAGTATCTATTTTGGCCACTTTGAACACGGGAGCAAGTGCAGGGGGCTGGCTCTAGGACAAGCTGACCTCACTTTTTTACCAAGTGACCATTTTGGCTTCCCTAGATCTCTAAGATTAATTCCGCTGTAAAGGTTGCCACATCCCAGCCCTTTTGTTACGCAGACACTGCTGTGTGGTGGCACGTACCATTACAATTGTTTTGTGTAAATAACCCGCCACGGTGGCTCAGTGGCTATGGCGTTGTGCTGCTGAGCCCAAGGACAAGGGGTTTGGTTCTTGGCAGCAGCGACCGTGTCTCTACTGGGGGTGAAAAACAAAAATGCCCGTGTGTTCGAGATTTCGGCGCGCGTAAGGATACCCAGGTGGTCAAAATTAATCCGGAGGCCTCCACTGCGGCACGCCTCATCGCCTGTGGAGTGTCAGCGCGTTGAGCCCCACAATCAACCAATCAATGTTTTGCATATACACCCCACCCAATAAAAAGGGTAGCTTTTCTTTTCGGCTCGGCAACTACCAGTGTACATCATCTCTTACTATACAAATAATATGGTTAGGAATGAGGGGCTCGTTAGGGGAAATGCATAAAGGAAGGCTGGTAGTCTTTAATGCCAAGGCAGGCATAGGATAATAGGTAGGCCTTTTATTTCTGTAGTACCATTAGTGAAGTTAACATTTCAAACTTGTATAAGAAAGGAAGTGGGGAAAAGATGCGTCCAGAGTGGTGAACGAACCTACGCCTTCCGGTTATATCTTGGATGCCTTACCAATTCGGCTACCAGGGCAATTGTGTTCTCCGTCACTTTCTGTCACTTTCATGTATTTAGCACAACTTTTCTGACACCGGCGTGTGGTAGCCAATGCCACTATGGTATCTCAGTATGAAGGGGACCTTTTTAACACCTGGGTTGTGACTCGATTGTGTACAGCCTGTTGTGAGCAGTTAACTGGCGGGTAACCCTCTTATGCTACCTTTTGGTATCAAGGCTGCTAGAACAGCGGGCCTCGCTATGCTTTGCCTAATGACATGGTTAAGAATGAGGGGCTCACTGAGGAAATACAGTAAGGAAGGTCAGCAAGTCTGCAGTGCCGAGGGTGGCATAACAGAATGGCTACTTAATGTGGAAAGTGGCAAACGCTTTTTGGTTTTTATACATACATATTTAACACCCAAACCAATGTTGATATTTTGCAGAGGCGGTCCGACTGATGAAGGGGATGAACTTGGCCTCCTTCCAAGAAATCCAGTCAGGCATCCATGGCTGGCTGAAAAATTGCCCAGCCAGGCTTCGCAATGCTTCACAGAGGTAGAGGATTTTAAAAGTTTATTCTTACCACTCTGCATGATTTTTAGAGGTGTGTAACAGCCGAATCAACCTTGAAAAAAAGTCTCAGCAGCCAATGGCTTTGATCAATGCTCAGGCATGTTATTCTTTGTCCTCTCCATGATTGTTACCTTGCTTTGTTTTATTTGTTGAAAACATGGCAGAATAAATGCCGTAAAGGAACACAAAAAAAGTGTTGTTATCAACTTCTCCCCTTGACCCTCCCAATTCAGCCCCCATACTTAGAATGCTCAGTATTGTTAGGAATTGAGTTGGAAGTGCATTGTATTTTGTCCTTACAAGATTCACAATTTTGCCAAATAGCTCATAGCACATCAAACAAGAAAATGTTCCATTGTGGATGGTAAGATGGAAGGGAATACAGCAGATAATCTCACACTCGTTCTGTTTCTACTTGCCCCTCCTTCAAATTTGTTTTGATCCTGAAATTTTTCAAAATGATTTTACTCCAATCTTGCCCAAAATATATATCAAGTAACATTTTACCATTTCCTGCGTCTAATTTGCATAATTAACCTCACTTGTTATATGGTATCTTGTATAAATAGTACCCATGCTACGGAAGCGTTTCGAAACCCTTTGAATCGAATGTAATATCACAAATGGCACCTTTGAGCTGCTACATCACATGTTTCTAAGGCATTCGGTTTAAATGCCATTTGAGTCAAAGGAGCATGACAACTGACCTGTGACGAAAAAGGCCTTTGAAACGCGAATGCTTGTACTAGCACGCAGTCACTGCATGCCGTATTTACAAAAATATTTACTTACGAGGAAAACTAGGTTTTAAAAGAGGATACTCCTAATAATTTTTCACGTGTTTTGGTTTACTATCCTCAGACTACGATTACAAAGACATCACACTCAACAATGGTGGTGAAAAAAAAATGCCTATTTCGCACAAGTTTTGCTTCTGTATGTAGGTTATAATCAATTTTATTGCTCACAAAGGTGTTTTTTGGCCTGATATTACATTTTTCTGCCATGTTATGAGAATGAAACTGGGCAGCAGTGGCAACACGAAAGCATGGAAGGGAATGCAGAAACTGCCAACTGCTCCTGAGAATTTTTGTGTAGATCTGCAAAAGGTGAAAACTTGCAGTTGGAATGGCATTTCAAATTTCGGAGGCCATTCGTCTTAAACGTCCTTTTTAACACTTCTGTAGTGGGGGGCAACACTGAGACCACTGAAAATGTATACCCATTTTCCCCCCTGCCCTATCATCGATCACTGCTGACTGCTTCTGCCCATGACCTTCCAAGTGTGTAATAGAAAAAATGTTTCATAAATAATATGTTTCATAAATAATATTTAACTCTTACAGTAATAGATACCTTAATTAGGCCTTTCCTGTGTACCTGCCCTAAGTGGCCTAAAAAAGGTCATCCTAACTCGAAAACCTGCAGCCTAGTATTTCACTTGGGTGCTTCTCTGTATACTCAGTTTAGTGTGTTTGTCTCATCGCAGGAAGGTTAACCCTGCAACATCGGGCCTGCCTGTTTGAATTTCCAGACCTTCAAAGATCAAGACTCGCCCCACCTGAAACAGGCCCATTTTTTATGCATTTTTTGTGATATCAAGCTTATTTTTGTGATAGTTTTTTAAGTGGCCCCGTTTTCAAATTTTGGATACATTTTGTTTGATCTCGGATATTTTTTATATTTTTTTTAGCTTGTTGCGGTTAATTTTTTTTTTCAGTACAAGGTTGAAAGACATTCACCATCTAGTCATTTTTTTATAACCATGTTTTATGGTTATGTGGCACCCAGAGGATGGGTTGTCTATCTTTTATCTATAACATTTGTGTAGTTCCAATTTTACGGCCTTGTGTTAAATGTGGCAGTAAGTACTGCCACATTTTTTCAGTCATATTTTATACTATTTTATTTCATGTTTATCCTAATTTATTGGAATAATAAACTTGTTAGTCTGGCAAAAGTTGCGTTGTGTGCTTATTGTTACAGTTAAAATGTCTGAAGCTTTAGCTCTCTAATTTGCGGGGCCATGGGAAATACAGTGAATTGAGATTATGTTGCCCCACACGTAATGTCGGTTATATTTAGATGTAATCCGTTATATTTGTGCACTCTACTATTACTGATAACAGCATTTCTATGTATTTCCTAAGCAATGCACAGGAAGAGCTATAAGAGTCGTCTTGATGATATCTTGCTAAGATAGTACCAAGACAACTACATTACAGCTGGCATAAAACTCCTATGAGAGGTTGTCCTTTGTCTCCACAACTACTGGAAAACAATTTTACGAGATGTTATTCCTTTATCTGGCATGCCTAGAAGTTGTCTCGTAGAGGACTAAGCAAGATTTTTTAAAACGTTGTCAAAACAGTAAATGGAGGTTTTGTTAAATTCAGTATAGTTATCTATGAGGTGTCTAATAATCGTCCTGTGAACATCTTGTTGGAATTTTTAGCAGTCTCTGAGATGTTGTCAAGAATATCTTGCAAGATGTCTTGTAGCTCAGGCATAGCGTCGCGTTAGCCGAGCTACTGGATGGCTATCTCACGTCTTGGCAATGTCTATAAAAATCTTGATCAGGTGTTGCGTAGACATCTTGGAGGTCTTGCCACGATGTCATATAGATATGTGGTAGCTGTACCAATGTGAAGATCAAGATGTCTTAAACAGATAAACAAGATAATTTTTAGGTGTCTACAAGATGTGCTTGTGTTCACTGGGGTATGGGCTCAGCCGCATCGGCGTCGCCGTGACCGGCCGAACGATGGGAATACCGGCGAGCGAAACGAAAGAAAAACAGGAGACTGTCGCGAAAATGTAAAGGGAGGGCGTTCGCCGTACCGGCCAGAGCCAGCGCTATCAGAAAAGTATTGCGGTGGGGGAAGGGAAGGCGCAGTATGCTGTACCCGCGCAAGGGTGTCGACGCTTGTCGAAAACGTGAGGGGGTCGTTCGCGTGACAGTGATGTGCATTCGCTTAGTTGCTATGTTCAGACGTACCGCCATGACAGCCTTATCGTGCACTATGCACATAAAAAAACGGCGTTTCGGCGCAGTTCGGCTGGCTGAGGATGTCAAATGACGTCAATAATTAAAGATTATACCACAGTTGCGACAACAATCCTAACCTGGCCTAAGATACAGTTTCGCGGTACCTTCCTGGGACGCACTTCGCATCGTCGCCACCCGCAGAGGCTCCACCGTTAAGAGAACCCACGAGGGAGTACTGCCCCAGCGTACTGCAGCCATCAGTAGTGAGTGCTTTACTACGTTTTACACAACGGTCGTGGGTATCTGCAGCGGCTCAGCCAGTTGCTCTCTGCCAGTTCTTTCTGAGCAAAGAGCGACGTCAACTGCTGGAACTTCGTCGTTCACCCGCTCATGCTAAATGAGCTGCCCGAACAGCTGCGCCGAAATATCGGCAATTAGGGAGTATCGTAATTACCAGACAATTTTAAAGCAAGTAATAAGCCGTTTTGTATGAAGATTGAAGTCCCTAGGACGTTTTTATTTTTTATGATTTATTCCATGCGCGGAGGTGTGGCGCGCAGCTTTACTATCCCAGGGATTGGAGCAGCCTTCGCATTGTGGCGCTACGATCGCTAGCGATTATTTTCGACATCGTTCTGTTAACACAGAAGATATGCTGGATCTTAGCCGTAGAAAGCCTTGCTGTAAAAACTTCGACCAGATTACGAGAACAATATATCGTCTCGTTATCTCCCACACACCTCCGTGTAAAGAATATTGGTTGGATGTATGCCAGGAAGACCCGTCATCCGGACGCCCTTGCGCCAGTTCTACATCTGTAAAAAAAATCAAAGCGAAAAGCTTTTTTATGCCGCCCAACATCCGACTGCAGCCATTAAGGTTAGCTGCCGTAATTGTCAGCGACAAAACAAAGCCGCCAACAAGACCCGCTGGACATAACTTCCCTATCGCCGTACCGTCATGACCCTTGCAAACGACCGTACTTATCCTTCCTGCCCGGTTCACAAAGCCACGACACGGAGACAAGTGGATTGTGGCAGCCTTACACTCTGTGTCTTGCTATAACAGACACCGCCGCTCCTCGCGAGAGGACTCGACATAAAGTACCCAAATTTTATGCACTAATTGGTCTGGCGGCCATGGAGCCTTTGAAGTCCTAATCATGGATCGCGAAAGGCTATCAGTGAAGAGTAAAACTGAACGATGCTTAGGGTACCAAAACACAAATCACTAAAAAGTACGGTGAGCAACAAGTTAAAAAAGTTTAAAGAAACACCCCCTCGCGAGGGGCACGATCAAATGCAGATCATTTCCGGGGGCGCACGACGTTAAGTAGTTTGCGTTACGTTAATGTTGCTGCACTTGTGGCAACTGCTGACTAGAGAGCGCGGCGATGAGTGCGTTCCAGCCTCGCCGACACCCGCCTTATCACGCCACGATCGCGCCACGCGCGCGCGATGCTGAAGTCACGATCACGCCACAGAGGTTGTTGATCCCGCGACGCACGCGCCCCCCACCTGTCGGGCGCGAAACCGACCGTGGAGAGAGGGCGCGCAATGCGGAGGGGAGAGTAGGGGAGGAAGAGCGGGTCCGACGAGAAGCGCGGCGATGAGTGCGTTTCCAGCCTCGCCGACACCCGCCTTTATCACGCACGATCGCGCCGAGGGCGCACCGGCGAGCGATGCGGACTTTCTACAAACGCCTAGAACGGGTGACAATCGTGAGTTTAAAGAAATGCTCTGCATTTAAAATCGACAAGAGGCCGGACTAGGATGGTCACGATATGCTAACGATTTACCTCGACATTGCAAAACGTATTTATTATAAGGAGTCTTCTTGATATATACATTTTCGTACCGCACGGCTATTGAGGAAACATCCCTGATGGCTCTGTTTTAAGCTTGTCTATGGGAAATGGCCGAAAGCTATGGTTGCTCCGTATCTGGTTAAAGAAGCCAGTAGAAAACGACGACCTCAACAGCGACATTCCGGGGCACCAGCAACGTGTGGAGAAGTCCGGACTCCTCTTTCGAGAGGGTGCGACGAGCCAGTAGCTTATAATTGCCGACAAAACAACCTTGAATGTCGTCAAGCCGAGTCTCATCCAGGGTAGTCTTGGAGTATGCTGGGGATATATTTGGATGCCTGTGAACCGAATAAGGAGCTCATGCGACCGGGTTTTGCACCATTGAAACAACAAACCTGGTCAAGTTGTGTAGGAGATTTTCCCCGACATTTACTTCTGCGCATCAACGACGCTTGTGGTTACAAGATTTCGGCTCGGTTTCCACTGAAGTTTTTACCTCACCGGATAACAGGTTGTTTTGTTTCTACTGTCGATGTACTTTAGCATCTGGTAAATGTGCGCTTTATTTATTTATTTAAATACCTTAGGAACACAGAGGTGGCATTACTTAAGCTGGGATACATACAGGAAATTACTACAGAATCAGTAAATAACCCGTCAGGAGAAATACTAGTAATCTCACTGAGCAAAAGCACAAGCAAAGTTACTAATACCACAGAAAGTTATAAACACTGTAAGCTGTCCGCCATAACAGAAAACATATATCAGGAAACTGTAATTAACTGTTCTCTGCGCATACATCTGCACATTAAATTTCAGTTTTTGGTGACCTGAGATTTTCGCTTCTAAGTAAGTTAGTAATGAAGGTTAAAAAAGGGAGGGTTCTTTAATAGCGAAAACATTTGAGGGCAGCGAATTCAACTGGTTTATGAATGGCAGCACAGCTGAAAATTGATATTTCATAGTGCGTGAGTGTATGGAAGTGGCTTGTGCGCACGATCGACGCGACAGAAACGAAGAAAGCGGGGTGAATCAATGCAAGGGAAAATGACGAGTCACTGTGATATATATATTTATAAAACAAAGGCGAAACAAATTCTGGATGTGGCTAGAAATGGAAGGATCAGAGGATGCTTGCAAAATGTTACACTTTGGTGACGAGAATGACAGGGGGTGATACGCCGAAATGCTTTATTTTGCACCGCTGATAGCATATCCCACATTATTTCCGTATGTGGGTGCCAAATGGTTGATACTTTCTCTAATGAAGGCGTGATTAGGGCTTTATTTACGTGAAGTTTAGTTTAGTAGTTTGCGCGCCTCAGGAGGCGTTTCAAAAGCAGTTTTTTCTCAAGATGTGCTGGTTGTGTATTCGACGTGACTGTTCCACGTTAAGTCGTAACTTGTGAAATCGCCGAGGCATTCTGTCGATGAAATGGTCTCTGTTATGGTGTGGTTAACTATATATAAGTCGGAGGAGGCGTTGGCTACCGAAGTTAATGTTTTTCGTCTTTTCAGCATTGTTGTGCATTTGCCACAATTTGCACCACTCTGTTTGTTTAAAAATTATATGACTGCACGATTCTAATGTCATTCGGTTCTGTAATCTCCCTATATATAAAGCAAACATCTGAAAATAGACGTGGACAAAGAACAATAATAAATCTAATGTCATTAATGTAAACCAAAAATAATAAAGGTCAGGGCACGGAGTCCTCGTCGACTCCGGACTTTACCATGCACGTTCTGAAGGTCCGGGCACGGAGCCCTCGGAGACTCCGGACTTTACCATGCACTTTCTGAAAATTATGTGATAGGTTTGACTGACTGCGACCGGTTACATGCGAACTATTGAATCCTTTGGGTTGTTGTGATCAAGCTGGAGGTTGCGGGCATGGATTAGTAAACAGTTGCGTTGGACAAGATTTGAAAGGTCAATAGAAATACCACCTGCAGAAGCTGTGTTTTATGCATGAATTTCTTCAATTCTGTCTACAATTAAAATACTTGGATGCTGCAAGAGCGTTTTCTTTCCCGAAAACGTGTTGGTTGTGCATAAGAATTTGTTTATGTAGAAATAGGAAAAAAAGGTTCGAATAAATAATGTGGTATATTAGCTTGCAAGAAATACAGGTAAGAGAGATTGGACGGTAGTTCTTGGGACATGACGTCTGGCGGAATTCGATTATGGGTTAACAAAGGCGTATTTCCAGTCTTCCGGTACACAGCCCGTGTTGAGCGATTGCTGAAAAATCAACGACAATAAGTACGCTGATGTGTGGCAGGTTAATTTTAGGAGTTTGGCACTGACGCCGTCTGGCCCCTGTATAGTCTGACGAGGAGTCGTATAGCTCGTGCAACACCATTTTCGCATATTATAATTGAAGAAAGGGTCGTGAATGTAAATTTGTGACAGTGTCAGTGAGTCGAGCGGAATATCTTCCTTGAATACAAGAGAAATATACTTGTTGAAGCATTCAGCGCTTTCCTCTAGGGACAGAGCTTCGCCTTGATCACTCAATGAAGTTAACTCAAAAGCGTCGGCGCTGCTACAAGCAAGAATTTTTGGGGGTCAGGTTTCAGAATTTCGGGTAACGTGCTGTAAAATATCTACCCCTAGCCTCTTTTATTGAGGTGTCACCTTGTTTTGAAAGATTTTTATAATTAGGCCACTCTTTCGGATCTTCAGTTCGACTAGCACTTTTAAACGCTTGTTTCTTCTCATTTAGGCATTTTTACATCGTGTGTGGACCACGGGTCGTTTTCTTTTAGTGCTGAAAGCTAGTTTCGGCACGCAGAATACTTCTGTTTTTGTAATCTGTCATAGAATTGAAGCCAATTTTCGTTTGCAGTGCTCTGTTCGAAACGTGATCCAAGAATGGCTATAAAGTCATCTAGCAGGCATTTTATCTTGTCGATGTTCGAACTTGCGCAGGTAAATAACTGCGTAGTTGCGCTTAATATATTGGGGCATGGTAGAGATGCTAAACAGTGGACCACTCTATGGTATCTAATTTTTTCATGCACGTGGGTAAAAGCTTACTCAGAATTGTTAGTGAAAAGCAAATCTAAAATGTTATCGCCACGTGTAAGTTATCTTAGTAAATGACATGAAATGAACGAGTGTCAAATGTGGAAAGCGCAAGATTAGGTCACGGTGGAAGCTGCGACTGCCGACGGAAGAACACGACCAATTTATGCAAGGGAAGTTGAAGTCACAGTCCAGAACAAGGCCAGAATTTCGGTAATAGGTATAAATCTGGAGGCTTTCGGGGAGGTCAATACCAGGCACCGATAATGGAAGTGATGTGAGCTAACTGCACAGTAACCAAAATTACTTCGATGGACGTGTCGTAGGCGATAACTGAAGGATGGAATTATTGTATAACAACTATAATGACCCCTCCTTCTTTAGATAGCGACCGGTTTTTGCGGAAAAGTATAGAGCTACGTTTCCGTACCGATCAAGATGTCTGCTTGACATGCGTACAAGATAGAATTTAGGTTGTCTAGTTTATTTAGAATTTTCGTAAAATTTATAAAAGCAACGTTATTTAGTATTTGGCGGTGCAGTTCCGATTAGAAGAGACAGTGGTCGATCGGCGGTAGGTGTTTGAGATAGGCTACATTAGAGGCATCGTATGTAGGTTTCATTCTGTGGGGAGAGAAAATTCCTATCTGTTTTTTACATCGACAACGCTATCAGTGACAACATTGTACCGAAACGCGCGGTCCGAAAGGAGCAAAACGTTGAAGCAAAGCAAATACCGCTCCCTTCCATTGTGCTTAAGCTTTGCGAAGTGCCTCAACAGCTTACGGTCCCCCTTCATCTTCGGCGAAGAGTCTTCGTCAATCCAAACATTGCGAAAATGCAAGTTCTCTATTCGCTGCCATTGCGCAAGAACACTGTTTTGGGCTTAGAGTTTATGAATTTAATTAAAATTGGTCGATCGAAATTTAGACACCGCTTACAGACGCGATGGCCCGTTCGTTGTTACCAACCTGTACCTTAAGGTGCACGAAAAAAGGTTCTTTAATAGTATTTTCTCTTTCCTCGTTGCCTTCTTTGTCATTCTCGGGAAGCCTTTGACGATGAGGTTGTTCCTCCTGATCCTGTTATTCATGTCATACAACACTTCCAAAAGTTATTTATTCACTTTTGGTATGCTTAATTTTACATCATGAACTTAATCACCTACATCGTCGCACTTTGTCAGAACTGACGACAGTTTTAAACCGTTGGCAATGTTAAAAATTGTTGTACTAATGCTTGTAATGTCTCGTTTTATTTCTGTCAATGTAGCTGTAGTATATCTATGAAAATCTTTCACCAAAGGTAGAACGTCATCGGTCTTAGGACCGGGTTTGCCTCCACGTCGTCAGCACAGAGTTGGAGCAGAGAAAGGCATGTGCTTACAAAAAAAAAAACACAATAGCTGAGGATAACAAAGCGTAGCCCGTTCCACGCACAATTCAAGCAAGCTGTAGTGTAACCTGTGTTCTCACGGTAAGAAACAAGCTACCCGATCCGTTCCCGATATTTAGACATGTCTACACCCATACCAGTGCTGTCGATACAAAGCACAACTAATTATAGTGGGGTTCAGCGGCGAGCAGTATAAAAATATACTTAAAAAGGGCAAGGCAAAATGCCTACCTAGAATGGCTGCAGGCCGCAAATCCCAAGAATGAGCTGTGGGCAGCGTATTTAGGTAGTGCCCGGTGGCGCTAAATTCGTTTTCACATCTGCGGGAGGATGACGTCAGTCTTGAAAAGCAACACCACCAAAAAGATAAAGCACAATGCCAATCTTCGGTGATGGTGAGCGAGTGACCACGCAGCAAAAAGTAGTACGAGGAAGGGACCAATAACAATCAGAACTAGGACTTAGCCATCGCGGCTGTATGCCGAACACCGAAGTGTAATTGTCACGCTTCTGTTTTTGCTTGTACTACGTAGACTGGCTTTGTTAAACAAAACTTTATTGTTTATCCACTCCAAAAAGCAGTACTGTATCTTCATTTGTTACTTACTTTATATATATATTTATTTATTTATATTCTCATGCCTCCATGGCCTCTGCGGCGGAGGCCTTTCATGAGCTGTGGAACAAAAAGTGGCAAACTAGTACAAGAAACGACGAAGGGGGTTCGAACATAACAAATTTCAGACAAATTCAGAAATAACCGATACAAAAACATTACATAGCAGAACGCGTTAACGTAGCGACATAAGACTTATAGAAACAGCTTGTAGAACAAATCACTGTAATGCAGAGGTACAAAATACAACTGTTATTCATAGCAAGACAAAGAGCGAAGGAGCAGTATATGCGAGACAAACCGAACAGATGCAAACATATTATGGTTAAGCAACACTCGTGTACTCCAGGTACGCTGAGAACGATGAAAACTGAAAAAATAACAAAAAAGTAAAGGGAATAAAACCAGACAAAAAAAGCAAAGACTAGAAAAAACCAGGCACAAGCACAAAACTAAAAGAATACGCATCGCGTAAGTCACACAATTTTGCATTTGAATACTCCCTACGGCATTTGCCAGTTGCTACACAAGTTATCAACACAAATAAGGTTGTATTGTAGGTTCCAGGGGTTTTGCTTATATGTAATTTAAAAAAATCACACATCGTCTGCAAATAAGGGTATGTTACTACGCTTGTCCGAAGGTATATCGTCTGAAAGCTTGAAAGAAGAAAAACTACCAGGCGCGGTCTACGACCAACGCTCCAACTAAAGCAGTATTCGCCTACAAAATGCTACGTAATTGGACGATACCCAAGATTAGCACTCAGATTGGTTTCGGTTTTTTTGTATCCGAAGGTACTGAGGGGCGATATTCTAGATATCTCGGTCATAAGCATACCACGTATTTGCAAAATTATCAACTGTAAAATGTGTCAAAGAAGCCCACCAGAACGGGTTGCTATTTTAGCAATCACTTAGCTGCGGCTTACGGAGTAGATGAAGGCCATCTGCGCAACCAGCGATGCTCAAATGTGGTGGACCTTTCCCTAGCATTAGAGCTCGCCTGGTTCGTGCCCGTATCGTAAGAAGCGTGTTCGCACCACTGCAAAGGTCGGCTGATTTAGGACTGTGTCCGCAAGAAGAGGGTTCTTATGGCCGCACCGCGCCAATAAGAACTCGTGAGCGCGTCTGTGTCGGTCTGCCCACGTTGGGCGAACTCGCTTCTTGGGAAATGAAAGTAAAGAATATAATGATGAATTAGATATATAACACATAGCCCAAAAACAAGAGTAAATTAAAAAAATGCGCTATCGGAATCCCAACTTGAAGTGTGCCTAGTGGTTCAGACCCCTTGGCCTTAAGCCAGGGGCGGACATATAAATTCAGTAATGTACTGACAGCGTATATTTTTATTTATTTAAGTACTGGAAGCAGGTTAGATGACAATGCCTTGAACAGCGCACGTGCAGTAAACATTACCCCACGTTCCACAAATATCTCATCTCTAGCGGCTTCACTCCTTAGACAGAGCAGAGTTCCTAGATAAGTAGTCGTGGTACTAACCACTGTGTTAGCTCACCCAGCAAAAAAAGAGCTTGTTACGTCTTGGGTTTACGCTGTGGGCAAAGGTTTTGATTTATTTTATTTCATTAGTACATATATTGACTTTCTTGACACTTCTCCCCCCATCGAATGACCTCATATTTTTTCACGCAGCGTTGCAGTCAGCAAAGAGTCGCTTGTGCGCTCGGTCGAGCATATTCGACTTAGCGCTTCATACATTCTACAGACCAACAAACACACGTTCTTTCAGACCCATACGTGTAGTGGCCCTGTTTTAATTGAACGAAGCAATTGCCACCACCCGACTGCGGACAGCAACTAGACGCTGGTCCAACTGACACTTTTGGAGAGGCGGCGAGCCTGCGCAGTTGCGCAGTCAAGCCAAGCAGTCTTTTCCAACGTCATTAAAATCTCATGGAAAAAAGGCGGGGAAGATTCATAGCGGAGAGCAGCCAATTGGAATATCTGTCTGCAGAATAAATTCCTGTACACGCAGGGAGAGTTGTCGAACCATGGCCCAGAGACACCGGACAACAATTTGTGCTAGTAATCCTTCAATGTTTTATTAATTCCTTGGCGTCCCTTTATGGCGTTATTACGCGAACCACGCCTAGTGTTCTGTTCAGTTATGTGTCTTGTTCTCAGCGTTGGCCACACTTGTCTTACCTGTTTTCCAAAGTTAACTCAATTACCTATTTTTCGCTTGTATGCAGCACCACAGTCCTATTTAGGATAGTGTTTTGTCCGGTACATTGTAGATCCCAGATCCCAGAAGATAACTGATCCCAGAGCAGATCCCAGAAAATATCTTCTTCTAGTGCACACGCGAGGCCGTCGATTCACCGACGTCACTTTGTGCATGTCACTTTATTGATCGCATGTAGGCCAATTGGGCTTTCGTTTAGTTGGTGGGGCACTGGTTCACTTCACTTTATGTTATTCATACAAGAACCTCTGTCGTCTCTGGGGGAGGGACAGTAGTTTTCGTGAAAAGAAGTAATCAGAAGTGCTGCATTGTGTTTGGGATAAAGCCATGTCGCTTTCGGGGAAATCGCACCCACCAAGTACGACTAGGTGGTTTTATACACTACAATTGATGTAAAGGAACCATTCATTTGAAAGAGATAATTGTTTATCGATTTCAAAGTAACCCAACTTTGTTGTATTTCCAACTTTCAGAAATATTCGTCGTGATCGCCAAACCCAGGTCTCCAGTTAGTAATGGCTCAACGAACGTTTATCCAGGTTTGTAATCGTCGTTTGGGGAAATACCTTCTTAGCATGGTATAGATTAGGCCAGAGGTTCTGCACGGTACATTGTACTTCACAGTCTGTGATTGGTTTTTCAAGCCCAAAGTAGAAGTTGCATGTGCACCGAGACATTGGAATTTCAGCAGTTGCAATCTGAAAATAAGAATTCATCTTACAGAACTTTTGTGAAGAATATTGACATCTATTTGCCGTTCGGCAGTTGTTACACTAAGACCACACTTAATACTGCCAAAAGTTTTACACTAAAAACGGTTTCATTGTGTGAGCACTTTTTTTGCTGTCTTCACTGGTTTCTGCGAGGTTGCGCAGTTTGAGTTAATGAATGTTCATTTTATGGTCCATCGCCATTGTAGTGGGTTATGTACCTCCCACATTCGTAGAAGGCGCTTGTCCGATAGGAGGTGGTCTTCTGTAGTGTTGTTTCTGTACTATCTAAATCGACCTTAGGATGGACACGTGATATTTATTTACTCGTTATAACATTCTGCCAGCAGCGGTCTTTCTTTAAAGCCACTAAATATGTCCCTGTTGTCTTCTATAGCGGTTGCCTTCCGGGTTTCTTCAAGTGAGTCTTGCCTAGCTTTACTATGCCTGACAAACGTACGCTATCCATGATTCTTAGGAATAGCGTATATTTCGTTCGTTATAATCAACAGAATGTCAATGTCGAGCTGTTGTCTTAGCTTATGCTATAACCTTGCCAAGTTGGTGCTTCGGGATTTGTGTAAAGTATTACCTCTACTGTTGGGAATATACCAGAAGGCTGGGTTTCTTTCTGTTACGTTTGTAATACGAAACGATGTGTTGGGCAATAAAGTCGCCTCTATGGAGTAATGTGGAGCACCCGAGCTACTTTAAAGGTTCAGCGAAAACAGCTATATCTGAAGGGTTGAAACTCTTCGGTCTTGCTTACACTTTAACACATTTATGGCGGCTAAACTTACAGAAGACCTAAAACAGCATCAAAACAAAGGCTTAGTGAACTACCACAAACAAAGCGCTAAAGGATAAATTTTAATATATTTGAATAAAAAAAAACACCAGTAAATGTTTCTTCTGAGCATTGAACATTATGCAGAAAATTATCTATTTTCGCGACTGGCAGCTTACTCCTCTACACACACTCTATCAAGCACAAATCCCGAGGTACAAGCGCAAAACACCCCACAGGGCTTTCGCCTAGATATTGCAGCGGAAGAACAGTGCAGCTCAAAGAAATAGGGACACTCCATTCCTCTCCGCCTAACGCCGCCACCCCACTACCAGCCTCATATGGCAAAGAATTTGTCACTCATACCTTAGCAAGAACTCATCAATCCGTCAGTTGACTCAACAACACTGACCCTATATTATCCCTCTATAAGAGACAGGCACCACCAACGTCGCACTCAGAGATTATACGACATATACTACGGGCACCCTTGGCCGCACCGGAATCCTCGTCGCACCGCTCATACGGCCCAAGAACACACCCTCTCCTACCAGAATCGATTACACCTTCGTGGACGTCATCCCCCGAAAAAAGACGCACTCAATTTTATTGTCCTAAACATCTACAGCCCTCCGCTGCTCTCCTGTCAGAAATTGTCAGGCTCTTCAGAGAAGTGAAACTGCGCACTAAGGGCCATAAATGAACAGTATTGGGGGATTTTAATTCCCATCACGCGATGTACGGCTACCATCGCGACGATCGAAAAGACATTAAACTTAATCACGCAATTCAAACGCAACGTCGTCATCTATGCAACAACCCATACACAATCACTCGCATTGGAAACAGAGAGATACTTCACCCGACCAAGCACTAACCTATAACCTATAGAATGCGAATGGACCTGCCTATAAGAATAACCAGGAAGACGAAACTCTGAATCTTTTACAACAAAAACGGACGGTAAAGAATAAGGACACCCCTATTTACCGATTGGAAGGCCTTCAGAGAAAACTCGCCTACTTAGTCAATCAAAATATTGAGGATTTGTCCACTTAGCATATCACGACATTCGACAAGCGCACAAAAGAACTTCCTCTTACCGAAGACAACCCTGCCATAGACAATCAGTTCAAACACATATAGGACGCCAGAAACTGCGTTCTCAATAGGTGCAAAAGCGCAAGACTAACCGAAAAACTACGCACTCGCAAAGCCTTTTTTACATAAAACCCAGAATATGTTCGATAACTAAGCCAGGAAAACATGGAACCAATTCTGCAATACTCTCCAGGGAACCCTCGGCACCCGGAGAACTTGGAATCATCTCGGTTTCATTATTGTATCCAAAGAATCAATAGCAACCACTGGCACAATCTTTAAAGGTTATTACATAACCACCACGGAACAGATCAAGACCAGCTGAAAGAGCAGCTCAAATCACAGCGAAGCTGAGCCCATGACAAAGGAACAGCCGCCCCTGCAGTGCACTGTTCAGCCGAAACTACATCTGGACACGTCCTTCCCATTCAGGATTTTGAAGCGGCGATACGCGGTCTAAAAAGAGCACCACCCCTGAACAGGATAACATCCCCAACATACTTCTGAGCAATCTGGACCACACTACCGTCGAAAATCTCTTCAGATATATAAATGAACACTGATTGAAAGGAACCTCCCCCACAGGGGAAACACATTATGATATCATCCTAGTCTCCCACCCCGGAAATCCCCTTACACTCAAAAAGCACCGCCGCATTTCTCACACATCATATTGGTCACAATAGTCTCGCTCATTACATACTCTCACAGGACCAATCGTACCACTTATTGCACGTTTAGATTTGGGCGCTTTGTAAGCAATAAGGGCTCCAAGCGAATCCGAGACACTATTTCCAAGCTACAGAAGATGCTAGTGTTGCCTGCTGTTGGTGTTTTATGCAACTGTAGTTGTGGGTAGCACTCATTCTAACAACGAAAATTGGCTTTTTCCCCTCCGGAGGCTTTCTATCGAAGCCACCAAGAAAAACCGTTCTCATGTACTCAAAAATTCTGTTATGATCTTGATTTTGTTTTACGAAATCATGAAAGACTAAGTTTTCTGCCACTATTTCTCCTTTAACTGTACTGTTTTCAACTTCCTTTCACTCGCAAATTTGATGTGAAACAGATTGCACGTCAGAACAATGTTGACTCTTCGTAACTACACTAACCAGAACTCAAAATTTGTTTTGCTCGTTCTTGCCATTTAATTAGGGGAAGTTTTGTGCAAATAAATTATAAAAAATCTCTTTAGATACCGCTCATGCCTCTGCCTCGAAATTCTTGAGAGGATTGCAGCAATGGGGACAGGCAGCACCTATCTTATGTTGTTTCTTTTGTGCTAGGCATCCTTTCGACTGAAAGATTTCAAAATGTAATACCTAAAATGTGATATTCCAAGTTCTAAGATTTCAATATCCAAGACCTAATTCGTGATTGCTTGCCAAAGTAAAGCTGTGCAGCCCTGTCAATTTGAGCTCCCCAGGAACGAACACCTTGACTGGCCAATTTGAGGGGATGGGAAGAATTTGCTCATCAATGCATATGTAATGATCACAGCAGAGTGAGGCAGGCAGTTATAAGGATGTCAAAAGGAGGACAGACTTTGCATAGACGATTGGCTTCTTCATCTCCGTCAGAAACACCGACTCACACATAGACACTCAAACGCGGGGAACACGCACACACAAACCACACACAGCGCAGACAACCGACGACACACAATCCACACAACAAACACAAAGAACACAACGCACACACGCACACAACAATTCACATAGACACGCACACCACACACACACAACACACACACAAAACAGCACACGCAAGCCACAAACAATACGCACACTAAACACAACACACGCTCAACATAAGACACGCACAATACAGCACAGACTACACACCGGAGAAAACACAACACACACCCCACATACGAACTCGCTGTCTATGACATCATTTTCCATTAATTTTCCCAACTTAGTCCCAGTGTTCAATATTTTGCACATCTTAAAACTTCTCAACCAAACGTCATATAAAATGAATAATGACATCAGATTTATCTCTGTAATCTGGTGGCAATTCAATTATTATAAAAATTAACTTGTGTTTACAACGTCAAATCTCGCGTCTCCGGAGGATATAGGACAATAACTACTTTCCAACCACCACGAATAGATTTCGGCCAGATCTGTCTACCAAAAACATCCTGGTAACACTTAAAGAAGACATACTAATGAAACTCAAACAAACACAAATATTCAATTGTTGCACTTAATCTAAAAGTAGCACTTGACAATGTCAACCACCACTGTGCACATAGGCCAACTGCGGTCTGACAATTTTTTCTGCAATTCCCAAAGGAACACGCCAAGGCTAGGTTATTTCACCCCTACCCTTTAACCTTTCCGTCAAGGACCTCCCACCTCTGCTCCAAGTTATTACGCATCTCCGACACGTTTCCTATGCCGACGACCTCACCTTGGTGGGCACCACTGGATCAATCGGAGATTCGGAAGAGGCACTGGAAATGCCAATTGACACCCTCAACGATATTGTCACGAAGCGGCAATATCTCCAATTCAGAGGACAGGACGGCGCCCCGAAAAGTCCAGTTTACTTACGCTCAGCAACAGAAGTACCCGCAAGACCGCGCACGAAATTCCAAAACAAGAATTATATTTAATAATCACCCTGTTCCGAATGTCCGCCAATTTGAATATTGGGCCTGCTAAACCGAAAGACGGATCTGGCTTATAAGCCTTACCACACATAAAGCGCACGCTCCACCAACGCATGCACACCATCCGCGGCAATCTCCAATCGTCGCATGGAATTTCGCAAACACGACACTCCACGCCTCGTCCAAGCCATTCTCATCAGCACGATAGCGTATGGACGCCATACATTGCCATCCAACCACAAAAAATACGGCAACCTGACCCAACCATACGCCAGCCCTGCAAGACTGCCATGACCCTGCAAATCAGCATGGCAACCAAGTAACCTTTGCAGCTAGCGGTTCACAACACCTGGGAAGAAATACGAGAGACGCCACCACCAATCTCAGATACACCGACTACAGATAACGCAACGGGAATAGCAACACTTCTAGTCTGCACTACAACGTCCCACCGTGAGAGCATAGAAGATTTGAATCCTAACAGACCATCGGCAACACATCTCCGTCGCCCCCCCACACCGAATTATGCACGCGGTTGTCTATAAACAGCGGCATACAACATGAGCTCGCCTAATTCATAAGGACCATCACCATTTAACACGCACTGGGTACGGAGATGCATCGCCATACCGTCAACAGAAAGCACATGCCGTCTGTGTCGTTAATACACGAGGCACAGAAATGGTAGCAGCGACCATTTTCACCACTTCCATCGAGACTGCTGAGGAGTGTGGCATAACCCTTGCTGCAACAACAGGTGAGAAAGCTGTTACTGTTACCCCATTTCTCCCACGCCTGCCCCATTTCTCAACGGGCACTCTGTGTCTTTCGTTAAGTAAACAAACTACCAAAACCTAAAATTATTTGCGCACCTGGCCACCGAACCTCCAAGGGAATGAGGTGGCACACACCGCTGCCCGTACTCATCACACGCGACTGTGACCTCAGAGGAATAAAACAATGACCGAACTGTCACAACGCCAACACCACTCCACAGATGCACCAGATTCCTATCCACAACAAAAAGACAGGTGTCGCTTCCCACCTTCACATACAGAATTAACACGCCGTGACAAAACCGGTTTCCGGCACCTACAAACCAATTCGTATCCCTCATAACACCCAAATAAACCCTATGTACCCCACCAAATTCCCAGCCAGCTGAAACTTTTGCCCTGTTGCTGGAGGCATTTCATACCAACTGGTATGACAGTGCCAACGGGTACCATTCCAACCCCAAATTCTACCCTACCGATGAGCGGTGGGTGGAGCAGCTGACCAGCTCCGAGACCTCGAACCGGTGCCGACTCTGGAACGGGCCCGCACGGCCACCAGCTCCAAGGCATCTTGGAATAAGGATGCCTCTCGCTGGGTGGAGGCTCTAAGAACATCCTCCTGCTCTTTAGTAAATAAAAATGTTTGACTCTATCTCTCTCTCTTCTTGCAAGGAGGGGGATATTGGTTGAACTTCCCGCGGAGTAAATAAGGTGTCCAAGATATTTCGATTCCTTCGCTTGAAGCCAAGAACAAAGCGGAGTACATCAAACCGAGCCTCAAGTTCGTATCCGCTGGAAAACGCTCCACAAGTCAGCGGAGAAAATGTTCTTTTGCAAACTGTGTGCTCAGAAATTTTGCTAAGTAACCTTATCACAGGAAGAATATTTGCCGAGATCTCTCCAAAAGTGTTGAACAGCTGCAAGCCTACCGCCTGCTCGCTTTCTAGACATACGTCAAGTTCCTGCACATTATAAAAACGTGAAAAGAGGGGAGGCGCAGTTCTGCATTCATTATATAATAAAGTGCAAATGCTCTCATATGTAAAATTATGACCGCGAGATCGAATCCGAAGATGTCCTGAGGTGCATAAAGGCATTGTTTGGTGTGACCCAGATGATGCCGATGGAAGAGCGAGCCGTTTGCACATAAAAAAGGTAGAATGTCACGAAGTCAAAGACGACGCAGTTGTCTTCAAAGAAAACGAGTTTATTGGACCGAATTTGGGCTCCTCTAACAACTCAAAGAATACGAGGCGGCGAAGCAGCAGTCAACAAAGTGACGTGTGAAAGTCAGCGCGGCGATTCGAATGCCGCGGCATCTGCTCTGCGTGAATTTATCACTCGGCGTGAGGGTTTCTCGAATAGCCGAAGTGTATGCGGAACACTGTAGATCAAAGAATACTCAAAGAATACGCGTGGCGAAGCAGCAGTCAAGAAAGTGACGTGTGAAAGTGAGCTGACGATTCGAATGCCGCGGCATCTGCTCTGCGAAATTTCTCACTCGGCGTAGTGTTTTAGTATAGTCGAAGTGTATCCAGAACTGGGTTTCAACGAAGATTATTCTAAGCTGTTTACGTTAGTTAAGCTGTTGACGTTAGAAGAGATAAAGTACGTGCGGCAGAGAAATAAAGAACAGAACACGTGCACTCCTTTGGCCCAAAGACCACACCGATACCACAGAACGGCGCAGCCGGGAGGCAGAAGCAAAACACAAATAAACAAACCCAATGCATGGTTCGCGGCATATTCTAGGTCAAGCAAGCCTAAAGCTGCTCCTCTGTCTTAAGGAGGTTGGTTTCATCGCGACGCCTTAGAATACATGTGCAGAAAAGTGAGGCAGGCAATACCAGCAGCTGTCAATACAATCGGACTATCTACGCCGCTGGTGATTGTCGCAGTTGCCGTGGTGGAACTTTCCCGTGTTTCCGGGTTTCCTGTGTTGTGGAATTTAAAATTTCTTTTGTTCATAATTTATTGAACCTAACTTCCGTCGGTGAAATTATTGAAAACAGCTCGGGCAAAAAGTCCAGGCACGAGCGATGAACATATCAGCAATTTGAATACAGGCTTATCGCTTGGATTAAAAGCAAGATGACAGACAATTTCCCGAACTTGTGAAAGCTGCTTGGGTAATCTAGTACCACGTCCCCCAATTTAAACTGTAAGCAGAGATGATTGATTTATTGTGGGGTTTTACGCGCCGATGCAAAGTAGGCGATGAAGCGCGCCGTAGTGGAGGGCTCCGGAATAATTTTGACCCCCTGGGGATTTTATCGGGCGCCAAAATCTGGTACACACCGGCGTTTTTGCTTTTCCACTCAATCAGAAAAGCGTTGTACGCAGAGACCTTGCCATTTTGTTTCGCAAGAATTCCCAGCATTCAGTTTCTCTCGATCATTACACTTGCAGGAAATTTACACGACTAGCCCTTCGCTGGAAAGTCTCTGGCCCACCCTTGCTAGTTGTAGTACTCACTTCCGGCTGCTCTATACGAGATGACAACAAACGTTTTGATAT
>JABSTR010000733.1:0-30253 GCA_013339765.2 Haemaphysalis longicornis | reverse complement strand
TCCGCGGTATGAATGACTCATTCCGCTCCCCTCGTTCTCCTCCAGCAACACCACGATTAGTCAGCGTCAGCGCCAGTGTGAGCGCCGCAGACAGTGCCGCGGAGAAGAGGGCTGGAGCCGCTGCCACGAAATAGCCGCGGCGACGGAGCGATACCGATCTTGGGGCTCGCGAAGCCGAAAGGAAACGTCAACGCCACCAAAAAGCTGCTACTGATGCAATGAGGGCTCAAGCAGCTCCACTAATTGGAACTTGAGTCAACCCCATGCCTGCTTCGTATACTACTCAGGGATCCCCTACGGGAAGATGGTAATTTTTTTATTTTGGCCATTGCCGATTCCACATCTTAACATCTGCGTTCAACTAGCTCGTAATCTTTGCTGGATGTAGGCGCGTAGCCGTGTACCACCTTGAATTTGACCTCTTATAATTCCTAATTACATGACCGGCTACCCCTTCGTTAATGGTATAGTATTTGCCTGTGATGAGTGGCTCGGAGGGGGCACGGTGAAAGTAGTGAAAGAAGATTTCACATCGCGGGAGACACCAAGTGGCCGCTGGGAAAAAGACGCCACGAAGAAGAAGACGAGGGCGTGGTGCGAGCAAGCGCTGCGAACCCGAGAAGTGCAGGGCGACCGAGACAGGGCACGGTTGGACTGGGCATTCCCACGTCAGACGTCCGGTCGACGTGCCGTCCGCTACGAGACCGTCGCCATCGGTGACCAAGGCGAGCTTCCGTCTGGGTGCGGCTCGGGCACGAGTGATCGCAAGGCTCTGCCGCGTCGTCACGTTCCGGCTCGAGCCAGGGTTTCTGCTGCTGCGAGGCCGACGTTCGTGGTGCGTCAGCGGCTCCATGCTCCTGCTCGGACCGCCGGGTTGCTAAGTCCTGGCCACGACTTCCGGGCCTGGTGTGCTTGGTCGCGGAGTTGTTCCGGAGCGTCCCACACCAGCTCGTTGGTGACCTGTCCGTGAAGCGGCCGGCCAAGTTTGCGAGCCTCACCCTCGACGACCACTGCGCCCCAACGAGACATACCTGTGAGCCGTGCTCAACGCAACTGTTTTGCGGGTCTAGCGACAGCCACTGCGTGGAAAGCTAACCGAACCCGTTTTGCGAACATTTCTTTTTTTGAGTGACCTTCATCTCCTTGAGTGGCTAAATATGTTGTAAATACATTCCGTCCTGTGTGTGCGTCCGGCATTCTTCTCATTGGGTTCTGCACGATCCTAGCGTAACAAAAGTGGCGAGCCTGCCAGGATCCGCCCATTAACAACCGCAGAACTGAGTTGGATGCCGTGCGCATATTCGTGACGTGAGTGTACTAACAACATGGATGTGGAGAAATTATTGGAGATAGGGACGCAGCTAGGACTCTCGGGGTCGGAACTTCGGGCGTGGATCGACACGCAGCGTGCGGAGCAGCGTGCTGAGAGGGCGGCTGAGAGAGAGAGGCTTAAGGAAGCTGCAGAACGAGAAAGAGAGGAAAGGCGAGAAGCCGACGAAAGAGCTAGAGAAGCCGCCGAGAGGGCAAAAGAAGCTGCTGAGAGGGAGAAAGAAGCTGCTGAGAGGGCAAAAGAAGCTGCGGAGAATGAGATGCGAATCCTCGAGCTGAAGATCCGTCTTCAAGAAGGATCGCGAAACACCGCAAATGCCACTGCCGACAGTGAAACTAGCCCCAATGTATCAGTGATGAATCCGCAAAAGCTCCTACCCCTATTGACGAAGGCGCGATGATCTTCACGCGTATCTTCAGCGCTTCGAGCGCGTGGCAGCCGGACAGGGGTGGGCCCAGGACAAATGGGCCGTTGCACTCAGTATGTGCTTGACCGGAGAAGCACTCACCGTGATTGGGAGGATGACTGCGGAGGAATCACTGGACTACAGCAAAGTCAAAAAGGCATTGCTGCAACGGTTCAAGTTCACGGCCCAAGGATACCAAGAAAAGTTCCGCAAAGCCCGGGCAGAAGATGGAGAAACGGGAAGACAGTTTGCAGCCAGGCTGTCGAGCTACTTTGATCATTGGGTTGAGATGGCCAATATATCTAAATCTTTTGAAGGCCTCCGCGACCTAATGATCTCGGAGCAATTTTATCGCTGTTGCCATGCAAAGCTCGTGGTGTTTTTAAAAGAACGCGAGTGCAACACTTTGGATGGGTTAGCGGATGTTGCGGACCGCTTCCTGGAGGCACAGAACCTCTCTAACCTAGGGAAGTTTCCAAGTGACGCGCCGGAAGGTCCGAAGGGTGCGGCCGACACACCGAGAAAGGCGGCACAGAAGTGCTTCTTGTGCCATCGTCCCGGACACCGCGCGCAGGACTGTCGGAATGTGCCCAAAGACAATATAGTTTGCTCTAAATGTGGCAGACAAGGCCACAGGGCAGATAATTGCCGGAGCAGACCGGGAGGCAAAGATCAAGTAGCTGCGTGTGCACTTAACAAACTCCCGAGCAAAGCCGCGGAAGTAAAGTCCAGCATTGCCAAGCCGTCTAACATGGCTGATGGTCCCAACTGCAAAACCGCCGACAGGAATTCACTTTTCCTAGTAGAGGGGATGCCAGTTGTTTCAGGACGAGTGCTAGGTAAGGCCGCTAGAGTCCTCAGAGACACCGGGAGCAACACCGCCATCGTCCGCCGGGACATGGTCAACGATCATTGCTTGACCGGGAAGACATGCCGAGTTGTTCTTCTTGATGGGTGCATAAAAGAACTACCGGAGGCAAGAATTCAGGTCCGCACGCCATATTTTGTGGGAGAGGTGATTGCTGCCTGCATGAGTCATCCCATTTATGACCTGGTGCTCGGTAATATCCCAGGCGTCAGGGAGCCTCACCAACCGGACCCCGATTGGGCGTATGAATGCCCTGGCGACGAGGAAACGGAGACGAACGGCATGGGACAAACACCGTCTTCTGAACCTCTCAACCTAATTTCTGCCGTCGCGAGAACTCAGGAGATGAAAGCATCGCCTTTAAAGGTGTCTCCGATCACGCACGCCAACATCAACAGAGATAAACTCGGGCAGGAACAACGCAAGGACCAAACTTTGAGATGTTGTTACCGGAAAGTTGGGAAGGAGTTTCGCTCCGGAAGAGGAAACTACTATACCTTCCTCGAAGACGAAGACCTCTTATACCGGAAATACCACCTCGCAACTGGAAGGACATTCAAGCAACTCGTAGTGCCGAAAGCGTTAAGAAATTCTATCCTTCGCATCGCACACGAGAGCGTCATGGCTGGTCATCAGGGTGTACACAGAACAGCCGATCGGATTTTGGAAGAGTTTTATTGGCCGGACTTACAAGGGGATGTCAAACGTTTTGTGCGTTCATGCGACATCTGCCAGCGGACCACGCCAAAAGGGAAAGTCGGCGTAGCACCTTTAGTCAACGCACCCCTGATCCGGACGCCGTTCCAGCGGGTCGCAGTCGACCTGATAGGACCACTGTCCCCTAAGTCGGAACGAGGGAACCGTTACATCTTAACCCTCATTGACTTCGCTACCCGATATCCCGACGCAGTAGCACTACCTGCGATGGACGCTGTGCATGTCGCTGAGGCTCTCGTGGAAATTTTTTCCAGAGTTGGAATACCTCAAGAGATGATCACAGACCAAGGTGCCAATTTTACTTCCGACCTCATGAAAGAAGTAGGGCGTTTACTGTCCGTCAAGCTTCTCCGCACGACTCCTTACCATGCTATGGCTAACGGCCTCGTAGAGAAATTCAATGGCACACTCAAATCGATGGTCAAGAAAATGTGCCAAGAAAAGCCACGAACATGGGATCGCTACCTTGCACCACTACTTTTTGCGTACCGTGAGGTGCCGCAAGCCAGCACAGGGCTTTTCTCCTTTCGAACTAATCTACGGACGCCACGTGCGTGGCCCATTGACTGTTCTAAAGGAACTTTGGACTAACGAGAACATTGACGGCGAAGTGCGAACTACTTATGGCTACCTCGTTGACCTTCGTGACCGGCTAGAGGAGACGTGCCGACTCGCGCATGAGGAGCTCCAGAAGGCGCGCATCAAACAGAAAAGATACTATGACCGCAAATGTCGCTCCAGGAAGCTCCGTCCCGGCGATAAAGTTCTTATTCTCCTACCCACCGACCTCAACAAACTATTGATGCAATGGAAAGGGCCGTTCAAAGTGCTCGAGGCCAAGAACGACGTTGACTACTTGATCGATCTGGGTGGAAAGAGCAAGGTATTCCACGTGAATATGCTGAAGCTGTACGAAGACCGAGAACCTTCGCCTCCGCCTCAGGCATCAGCTGCCATTACAGCCAACGATGTCTCGTCTGATGCAGAGAACGGGGACGACTGCGAAACAGAAAATGTTCTTCTGTCCGTACCGCTCCACAGTACCCAGACAGCTGCAGACGTCAAGCTCTCTTCTTCTCTTGACGAGAGCCAAATCACTCAAGTGCGAACGTTGATCCAAGAGTACGCAACGATATTTTCAGATTTGCCGGGCAAGACTAACCTTGTCACCTGTTCGTTGAGTCTGACGTCAGACAAACCGGTGCATATTCCCCAATACCCCATACCTCTCGCCTTACTCGAAGCAATTGAACGTGAAGTTCAGGAGATGCTGCGAATGGGCATCATCGAGAAGTCGCAGTCATCTTATCATGCACCCATTGTGGTTGTTCGGAAGCCTGACGGCACCATCAGGCTGTGCATTGACTTCAGAGAGCTCAACAAGATTCTCCTCCCGGACTGTGAACCAATTCCCCGAATTGACGTTGTCCTGGCGCTTGTTGGGTCCAAAAGGTTCTTTTCGAAGTTTGACCTAACAAAAGGATATTGGCAAGTGCCAATGGCTAAGGACAGCCGTGAAAAAACCGCGTTTTCATGTACGTCAGGTCTTTACCATTTCCGGTATATGCCGTTTGGTATTAAGACTGCACCGGCTGTCTTTGCTCGTCTCATGAGAGTTGTTCTGGGCGACTTGCCGAATGTCTACCATTATTTTGACGATGTAGTGATCGCCACGGATACATGGTCAGAACACCTTGATGCGCTCAGGCTAGTCTTC
Source organism: Haemaphysalis longicornis (assembly GCA_013339765.2). Taxonomy (NCBI): domain Eukaryota; kingdom Metazoa; phylum Arthropoda; class Arachnida; order Ixodida; family Ixodidae; genus Haemaphysalis; species Haemaphysalis longicornis. The sequence goes on along the minus strand of JABSTR010000733.1, from coordinate 25,215 downwards.
GAGCGAATTCAGCAGTCAAACTTGAGCATCAAACCTAGCAAGTGCGAAATCGGGGAACACAGCATAACATTCTGGGACATCAGATTGGTGGCTTACAAGTTAAGCCAATGCTCCAGACTCTGGAGAAGATCCTTGGTTCCAAGAGACCCTCTACCAAGAAAGCTGTGCAGTCCTTCCTTGGGTTGGCTAATTACTATCGGAAGTTTATACCGAATTACGCGGCCATTGCTAAGCCCCTAACGGATCTTACGCGAAAAGGACAACGCAACATCGTCACCTGGGGTACGATGCAAGAAGAAGCGTTCAACACCTTGAAGCACTGCCTCGCTTCTGCTCCCATACTTCACGCACCTGACCTCACTAAGCCCTTTGTCCTCCGTACTGATGCCTCGAACACGAGCCTCGGGGCCGTGCTTCTGCAAAGTGATGATGAGGTACTGCACCCGGTAGCTTATGCCAGCCGCAACCTGTTGCCGCGAGAAACACGGTACTCGACAATCGAGCGTGAGTGTCTCGCATTGCTCTGGGCAGTACAGAAATTCCACATTTACTTGTACGGCAAGCAATTCATCATCCAGTCAGACCACCAGCCCTTGCAGTACCTTCAAACGGCTAAACACGTGAACAACCGAGTCCTGCGCTGGAGCTTGGCGCTACAAGAATATAGTTTCACCGTCGAGTACATCAAGGGAACCGACAACGTGGGAGCGGACTACATGAGTAGAGTTTAACTGTTCTAATGTGGCAGCGATTTCTAAGGAACGACTACCTTTACAACTATATGATTACCGGACTTTTTTCACACCCTATCATTTTGTGTGCATGTACTGTGAACTGCAATATCAAGCGCATCGGGGCTCCGCACTTCACTGTGGTAGAATAGTTGTCCCCCAACAACTTTCTTAAGGTGGGGGTGATGTGATGAGTGGCTCGGAGGGGGCACGGTGAAAGTAGTGAAAGAAGATTTCACATCGCGGGAGACACCAAGTGGCCGCTGGGAAAAAGACGCCACGAAGAAGAAGAAGACGAGGGCGTGGTGCGAGCAAGCGCTGCGAACCCGGGAAGTGCAGGGCGACCGAGACAGGGCACGGTTGGACTGGGCATTCCCACGTCAGACGTCCGGTCGACGTGCCGTCCGCTACGAGACCGTCGCCATCGGTGACCAGGCGAGCTTCCGTCTGGGTGCGGCTCGGGCACGAGTGATCGCAAGGCTCTGCCGCGTCGTCACGTTCCGGCTCGAGCCAGGGTTCCTGCTGCTGCGAGGCCGACGTTCGTGGTGCGTCAGCGGCTCCATGCTCCTGCTCGGACCGCCGGGTTGCTAAGTCCTGGCCACGACTTCCGGGCCTGGTGTGCTTGGTCGCGGAGGTGTTCCGGAGCGTCCCACACCAGCTCGTTGGTGACCTGTCCGTGAAGCGGCCGGCCAAGTTTGCGAGCCTCACCCTCGACGACCACTGCGCCCACAAGACATACCTGTGAGCCGTGCTCAACGCAACTGTTTTGCGGGTCTAGCGACAGCCACTACCGTGGAAAGCTAACCGAACCCGTTTTGCGAACATTTCTTTTTTTTGAGTGACCTTCATTTCCTTGAGTGGCTAAATATGTTGTAAATACATTCCGTCCTGTGTGTGCGTCCGGCATTCTTCTCATTGGGTTCTGCACGATCCTAGCGTAACATTGCCTATGTTGCCACCTATGCTTTTATTGACTAGAGATCCAGCTGCCTCTACTCGTCTGTCCACAATACCACGGTAACATAGGACGTGGTTATTTTTCAGAACGCAAAGGCTTCACCTATCCTTTTAGCCTAACTAAGCAATTTTAAATCCCATTTAATGCCATCTAATTCCTCGAACAACACCTCTACACTCGTTTCGCTAGATAAAGTTCTTGTGTCAAACGTTCTCAGGTTCAGACTCAAATGGCGGCCTGTCTGGCTCCAGAGATACTCAGCACCCTCTGCTGCGTCACAGGTCTGGCCGCCCCCGTGGTCACTTGTTTCGTTGCCAATGGAAACTGAGGGCCGCGTATGGATATGCGTATTCATGGGAGGTTGCGGCCATTACTACACAGGGGTGGGCAATCCTGATCTGGTGAGGGAGTGCGTTAGCCGCAATGATCGCCGTGGTCAGGCCTCACACCAAGCGCCATTCTGCAATTCCATCAATACGCGGATTTTTAAGTGCAAATGCACTTCTTAAGCGAGCCTGAATCGTCCGCCGCCGTCGTACGCATACCAACAGCTGGGGGTGCGCGCGCTCCTCGTCTTCCTGCTCGTCTTCCCTAGCAACGGGGGGAGATGGGCGCGCGCTACTCTCCTCCTCCTCTCTCCGCTCAGTGACTGCGGGTGTTGGGCGCCTCCTCTCCACTTCGGGCGGGAGAGCTCTTGCTCGCGTAGCGGGCGCTCCGCATTCCCACGCGTGAGGGCGCTCGTGTAGCCCTTGCCGTACCGGCGGGCGCTACTCTCCTCCTCTCTCCGCTCAGTGACTGCGGGTGTTGGGCGCCTCCTCTCCACTCAAAGATCACGATATCCACCGTAATCGCGCAATCAACAACCGTGCATTCGCACTTACACACTCTCCCCCTCGGGGAAGTGCGAGGGAATTTTTCTTTAATCTGGCGGGAATAGTCCGGCACTGGGATTCGAACCACGGTTCTTCTGCACGCCAGGCGCATGCTCTACCTCTACGCCACCGCTGAAGTGAACTGTACCAGTGACATTAGCTTTAACAGCTGCATTACCAGTGAAAAAAACCTACCCCCTCACAAGTCCGCAGTAGTTTAGATCGCACGCAAATGCTCCCTAGATACCACTTTTTGTTTAACCCAGCAAGGGCACCTTGTCTATTCAAGGTGACGGTAGTGGGGATACCGTGCACCCCGGGCCGATGTGGGTTAGACCCACCCACACTCTACCCTGTGCGTAGCTTTGCCGTGTCCGTGGAAGGGGGATAAATGGTGACTAAGTGGAAGCCAGGGTTGTTCTGGACCTTCATAGCCCTTTGCAGAGGCAACACGCCACTTTGGCCCCCGCTTCCACTAGACGGTGGCGCCGTCTCACCAGACCTGGGGGAAATCAGCCACTCGCCTTTGCCTGTCCATCTCTACATTCTTTTTCTGTACTATTTTATTGCCTAATCGTCTCCTGTCATCTTTTCTCTGCCTCATTTTTCCGTTTTTTATCCGGGCGGCGAGGGTTACCCTGTGCGAAGATAACACAATATATTCTGAGCACAGGGTGATAGCGGCAACGTACACTTAGCGTGTGCTGCGAAGATACGTTCCCTTTTTGGACTCGGTGGTGGGCGATTCTCCTTGCCACTAAATATTTTCCATGAATCGGGCCTCGAAAAGGGGACGCATAGAAGCATTTTTCAAATTTATTGCCAACCTTGTCTTCAACAACCCCTACAACTTCAAACACTTTCTAATAAAGACTTTTAGCTAATAAGGTGACCCCCATTGCCAGCAAATCTGTGTTTTTTTAGCAAAGTTTATTGAAAGTCTGGTAGGCAAGAAATCCAAAGCAAAAAAGCTCACCTCTGGATACCTCCTTATAGAAGTGAAGAATAAAGACCAGTCCACTATTCTTCTCAAAGAAACGAGGTTAGCTGACCTTGATATCACAGTAACTCGTTCCGAAACAGCACTCACTAACGAAACAGTCTCTGACTTGCTTGAAGGTTTGTGTGAGCAGGGGGTAACTGCTTTGCGACGTATCCCCATGGGGCGTGACGGAAAGGAAATTAAGACAAAGCACATAATTTTGACATTTGCTTCTTGCACTCTGCCAGGGTCCGTAAATGCAGGCTTTCTCCCCTACAAGACCACAGCATACTTTCCCAACCCACGGCGTTCTTTTAACTGTCTGCGGTATGAACATGCCACCAGCTCATTCCGAACAAAACAAACGTGTGCGAAGTGCTCTGAGCACGATCATTAAACAAGTGACTGCAAAATCCCACAAACCAAGTGGAGCGACTGTGAAGTACACCACCCAGTATACTCTCGCTCTTGCCAGAATTTGAAGGTAGAAAAAGAAATCACCAGCCTCAAGGTTAAAGAATATTGGTTATTTCCAGAAGCACGTAAACGGCATGCTTGCTTCCTTTGGGGAGCTATGTTGACAGAGCCCGCCTGGGGGTAGGGCAGCGTCTGGTGTCTGCACCCACTCAGGTCACTTAAACTGACTTGGGGCTGCGCCCACCCCGAAGCACTGCCTTTCGTAGCCCAAAACACTCGTGCACCACCCCTGGCGCCCGCAGGCGTTGAACCTGAAGTGAATACTAGTGGGAGTGGAGTTTCGGTCGCCGCCACTCCACACCGTCCGGCCGCCGAACCTCCGGTGGCGATGGATGTGGGTGCGGGAGGCCCCTCTTCTCCAGCCACATCCAGAACATCAAAAAAGGTGGTGGCGGGTTCTCCTGCCATCCCATCCAACACGTTGGTGTGGGCGTTGTAAGACCTCAATCTCGTCTACGCCCCAAAACTCAGATTATGACATGAATGTCAAGCCAGCTCGCCCGGCATTACGGTCATCAAAAGAACAGAGTGGTAGTCGCGGTTGTGGAAAATGAAATTAGCACTGGGTTAGCTCGGCTATGCCAGGATATACGTTGCGTGCGCTAAGGTTCAGCTCGATATTGTTAGGTTTCCTGGTTGTCTAGTATCTAGGATTAGCTGATTATCATGCTTAATGCTAGTAAAACGATTTTCAATCACATCCAATTCAATCTAATCCAGTCCAGTCCTGTCCAGTCACTTTTCCTTGCCCATGCGCAGCACGGCTCTCCAGGAGCCACGCGAAACGAAATATCAGACTTGGCTTCTGCGCAACAGAGGCGCACACCTAGGCACGCGCTGGCGCCAGTGCGTCTGCCGCGGCTATGACGTCACTCCTCTAGAATACGCAGACCGGCGAATGTGCAGACCCAATTCTCTCCATACCCGTACACCAATCGAATTGGATTTCAATCCAACACAATTGAATTTAATTCAATCCAAGTCAAGCCAAGCCAATCCAATCAGATCCGATGCAGACCAATACAATGCACCTCGCGCTTGCGCGGAACGGCCCTTCACAGCCCACGCAAAACTGCTCAACCTCGGCCAGTGTAGCGTATGCTACAAAAAACTAAAAGCGCCCCAAGTCACCGGCCGTGACTCGAGCTCAGTTACTTAAAAATTGGGGAGCGTATGTAATCATTAGTTTAGAAGAACTTGTTGGTGGGCGAGTTGATGCATCTTCAACGTAAAGTAAAAAGTGCGCGATTTTGGACGGCCACAAAAAGGGAGGGAACAAAGGACAGGCGCAGACCCCTGCAGATCTGCGCCTGTATTGTGTTCCCCCTTTTTGTGGCCGTCCAAAATCACGCAGTTTTTTATTTATATTTAAGTTATCATTAATGCCATTTACCCAGGCGGAAACTAAGATGCCAGTTGGCTTTATTCATTGGAACTGTAGAAGCCTAGTCTACAATATAGACGATATGCACAAATTATTAGTTGAATAGGAACCCCATGTAATTGCGCTACAGGAAACATATACATCTAAACGACATGGCAACACGCTCCTCTTTTTTTACTTTCTTAGAAAAGACAGAGAAGACTGCAGCCACCACTCAGGGGGGTGGCTTTGTAGCAACAAACGTTATTCTTAAGTCAGTACAACTCGACACTACAGTGTTGGCTGTTGCAGCACAAGTTTACGTTAATAAGCTTGTCACCCTGTATCACTCTCTCTGCCCCCATCAGTCGGTGTGTCATTGCGTGAACTTAATGACCTTGTTGAACAATTTCCCACTCCATTAGTTATAATGGCAGATTTTAAGGCACATCACTACCTGTGGGGAGAGGAAAAATTGACGCTCGGGGAAAAATATTCCAACAGTAGATAACCTCCCACGGTGTTACTGTTTTCAATATGGATACAAGACACACTTCTCTGGCTGTACCGGGGGTGTTTCCGCATAAAACCTTAGTGCTAGTTTAGAACACCAACAGATGGGCTTTGAATGGAGTGCCGTGAACGATCAACATCGATGTGACCACTTTCCTGCTGTGTTGCGTGAAGTGCAGCCTCTTCCGTTTTTCCAAAGCTGCCCACCATGATTGAAGCTTGAGAGAGCAAACTGGACACAAATTAGGCAGTGGGTTAGTTTTGGTAGCTTTGGCATGAGCAGTATGTCCATCGATGTGGCAAATGCTTACTTTTGCGAAGAACTGCTTACAGCTGCAAAGGTGGCTGGCCCACAAACATCTGGGCAAATCTTGAGGAAACCAAAGCCGTAGTACAATGATGCCTATTGTGAAGCCCGGAAAAAGCACAAGTTATTTGAAGTGTTTATACGGTACCCTACCATAGAGTACTGCCTGAGTTTGAGTTTTAAAGCTGCCCGAGCTCCTGCCAGGAAAATCAGCAAAGCCGCAAAAACACTCGTGGCTAAGCTTTTCGAGCACAATAAACACTACCATTCCCACAAGAATTGCCTGGGACCGTTTCCCCAAAGTAAAAGGCAACAAGTGATGCTTTGTTGTACCACTTCTCTCTAATGACGAAGCGTGTAATTTATTGCACACACAAGCGGATTCCTTACGTGCCCACTTCTTTCAAGAGTCTAGTGATGAAAATTATACACGAAAGTTCCTTAGATATATTATTATTACTCAAAAGCAAAGGATAAAAATAGTAGCCATAATACTGATGACTATGATGGTGAATTTACAATCTACGGGCTCAAAGAGCATTAGCTCAGTGCAAGGCTACTTCTGTCGGACCTCACCTTATCCACTACGCTTTTTGGCAGCACCTAAAAGACGGCTGCTTAGAAATGCTCCTTAAGTTCTTCAACAAGATTTGGAAAACAGGTAGGCTGCCCAAAGCATGGAAAAAGGCTGTCGTAATTCCATTAATAAAAAATTGCAAGAAACCAGACTGTCCATCAAGCTACACGCCCATAACGGTGACCAGTTTTCGGTGCAAGGCATTAGAACGAATCGTAAATTTTAAATTAGTGTTCACTCTTAAGCGTTCAGATTACTTAGATAGCTCTGAATGTTATTTTCGGCGTCTTCAGTCTACAACTGAGCACATGGTCAGGCATAAAACAGTGATTCGAGATACTTGCATTAAGAATCAGTTCTGCCTAGCTGTTTTTTTTTTGATGTGGCAAAAGCATATGATACAACTTGAAATTACAGAATTCTGCGGGATATCGGCTGCAATTGGACTCGGAGGGTGAACATTTTCCTGCTTACAAGATTTTCTTCGAGAACTAACCCTTAATGTGAGACTGGTAAATACACTGTCCCGTACTTCCAGTCAGGAGAATGGAGTTCCTCAAGGCAGTGTGTTAGGTGTGACCCATTTTGCCATTAAAATCAACACCTTTGCAAACATTATCGCTAGACAAGTTATGTATTCCTTTTATGACTTGCAGATTGCTTTTTCTTGTTGTAACCAGTCAGTCTCCTAAACACAAATTCAGACTCCTGTCAATTGGTTGCAACGATGGGCGGAAAACATTGGTTTCCGCTTTTCTCCTGACAAGTTTATGGGTGCTTCACGCGAACATAAGGCATTCCTACCGTGGCTGAAATAAAAATCAGGAACAAGCTCGTTCGTGTACAAAATGAGATCAAGTTTTTAGCCGTCATGTATGACTCAAATTTACCATTTTTAACACATGTAAAGAAACTCAAAATGACCTGCCTGAGGACACTTAACGTATTGTAACTTCGGTCGCACAAGTCATGGGAGGCTGACCGCGCATGCATGCTGAGAATTTACGGTTGCCTTGTAAGGCCTCGCCTTGTTTATGGCTGTATTGCGTACGGGTCAGCCCGCCAGTTTGTTCTTGCCTCGCTCAACCCAGGGCAGAACCTATGTGTTAGGCTTGCCTCAGGTGCGTATCGTACCTCCCCTGTTAATATTCTTTACTTTGAGTGCAGTGAGTGGCCTCTGCAGCACGGTCGAGCGTGCCTACGTGGATTGCATGCAGCCGAAACCACATGCAAAAATGACCATCCTTGTGCCGGTGAATTGTATGAAAAGAGATACAAGACGATCAAAGAGAACAAGCCGAGAGTGGTCCGGCCTCTTGCCCTCCCCATGAAGGAGTACATGTCTCAATACTCTTTCAAAATATGCTGGTCAATTCTCCTGTCTTAGTTAAAATATGACAAAAAAGATTTTCCACGCCCCTTCTTGTGCCAAGAATGTTTTGCAATAAAGAGTAGTACCGTAGCTAATCTCACCGCTTTATTGATAGGTCAAAGACTGCTGGTTACACTGGTTATGCTTTTATAAACTAAGCAGTCACTGTTGCAAAAAGGATAGCTGAAGAGGGCAGTGTTTTCAATGCGTGGATCTTTGGTATAATCTCAGCTATAGAACACATATTAGCAAACACAGTACAAAAGGTGGTAATTTTTATAGACTCCATAAGTGTCATACTTGATATTACTCCCCTTGTCCCTTCAAAAAATACAGCTGTAGGTTTGCTAAAAAATCGATTGTCCTGTGTGACATCTCTAGGGGTTACAGTGGTTCTTCGTTGGATATCAAGCCGCATTGACATTCCAGAAAACGAAACTGTCGATAGAGCAGCCTACGATACGAAACATTGTGCAATAACAAAGTTCAAGCTTCCCTACCAGGTCCTGCGAAAGCCTTTGGAAAGTATTCAAATTGTACTGGCAAACTGAGTGGGACAAAAAAAACAGAAAAAAGTCACCCCTAGTTAAACCATACTTATCAAAAAGGACAAGCTGCAGACACAGAAATCGTTTTTCGAGGGTTCTTTTTCCGGCTTCGTAAAGGTCATACTGTACTCGCACTTGGCTTCCTACACCATACTACACGTTTTATTTAGTTGCCCACACCTGTAAGCAGCCCGCTTTACACATTTTAAAGCGTTGTATGCAGTTTACATCGCCCTACATCCTGTGTTTTTACTGTGTGATGAACCACTGGTAGTGTTTATTAAACTTTTTTTAATTTTTAGACGACGCTGGCATTATACACCAGTTAGAGCTGCTTGTAGTTTTGGAAAGCTTTAGAGGAGTGCTGTTAATTCTTATATTAACTTTGCAGTTTTTATGAATACATCTCAACTTGTGTTTGGCGCCATAGGACGGAAAGGTTACTGCGCCATAAAACCCCAACGTCTCTCTCTCTCTCTTTCTGTTTGACAAAAAATAGCAAGCGAGAAGAAGCCAGATGCAGGCACTGCGCCTAAACCAGGCCACGGCGTACTCGAGTGTAGAGGCTGGCGTTACTGGGGCCAAATTTTTGCATTGCTAATTTCAAGCAGCTGCCCCTAAAAAGAACAGTCTCATAGCACTTTATCTGCTGTGGCAGCGCCTTACCATCAAGGCATTTTAAATGTCGTCGCAAAAAGCGATCTGCGATATTTCCTTAAAGGGGCCCTGAAAGGCGTTTTGAGCACACTAAATGAGCTAGCGCAATCGTAGATTGGGTTGTCAACGTCATCTGTGCCAAGTATTACTCGTTTACGCGCAGTGGAAAGCTCGCACTTTTGTTGCAAATTTCGTCGCATTTTTCTCATTCTTCTATTCGTGTTTTTAGACGCCGCCACCTTCAGATGTCTACGTCATGGATTCCCAGATGTTCGTCATGAGCTAGACATCCTGCTATTGGCCGGCTTTTTCACGCACTTCCGGAAAAGAGATGAGTCGTCTCCTCGCGTCGGCTCGCCGGTCGATCTGCCAGCGGAGTTCCGGAGTTCTTGGACATTTTACGACAAACTAAACACGTGTCAACCAATGCTTAACCGCTCGTATTGAATGTAACATGGCCATAACACGACATGGATATTCTCTACCTGAGTACGTTCCATAAAGAAAGCGTCGAAGCCCCGTGGCACTTCTTTCGTGCAATCGCAGAGAACGCCCTGATCCGAATGCCCGGGTTGACGCAAAAATTTATTAAACCTAAAAACAATTCAGAGATGCGTTTCGAGTGAACACAACGTCACAACATGCGTTGTAAGTCTGAACCGCAATTGACAGACGATGGGTTGCCTCCACCTCCCCGTCGTAAATTCGACACTCACTTCGCGCGCGGTTAGCGAGGACGAACACCAAGTCGCTTAACTCTGGCGCACTAGCCAAGATGGCTTTTAACCACGCACACTGCACATGGCCCATGCGAGGTTAAGTCGTACGTCGCTCGAGAAAAATAATCCAGACCATGGGAAGCACTATCCACCCGGAGAAGCACAACGTCGCATTTCATCGCGAAACAAAGGCGTCCACCACACACACCATCACCTCCTGTAATGCCAAACGCATCTCGCACTTGCTAATGGGAGTGAGTGGTACGTCTGCAGTGCCTACATGTCGCGAGGTGGGGCCGCGAGCTGAACGGGGATCACGCAACCGTAACTGACTTCTAGAGCGGTTTGTGCCTTGTTGCCAAGGCGACCAATGTTTGAGATTGCGAAAGAAATGGCGCTCGCTCAAGCGCAAAAAAGCTCAGAGCCGTGGCGGAGCATGTTTTGCCAACGTTGCCGCTCTCCACCACGCATCGCCCCAAGCTGAAGTGGTTACATGATTGAAGCGTTTTGTGCACGGGTTCTGTATCGGTTTAAAATGTCTTTTTCGCATGCCGCCGGCAGGAATCACCACCGCCCCAAAATAAAACCCGCACCTGCGAGGCGAAATCTGATACCGCGTTTTTGGATAAACCGTGCGCTGTGCATCAAAGGGAACGAGCGCACGATCCTGCCCGTGCGGCTGCGAGTTCGCCGCCGATGAAAAGTCATGTGCCTCCAATAACAGCTGCAGCAACGTACACCGCGAGAGGGCAAGGCTAGGCCGCCGCACACATGCGGCCAGATTTTTCGTTCGCTTTACCAGCCTTGAGCGGAGTGCGGGATTCTTCGTGTCAACAAAGCTTGCCCGTAGCAGACACTGAGGAGCGAAATAGCGGAAGTGCGTCACCACTAAGGAGCGCAGCATCGTGGTAGGGACGCCTCGCGCGCCGTCAACTGCGAAGAATAACTTGAAAGGAGGAGGAAACGCGGCGCGACGATAATGCGTGGTTTTTGATATACGATTTCTCAGCTAATACTCATCGCTCTAACTAAATTCTTGCGGGAGGAGATGGGTAATACATTGCTTTATTTGGTTACATGTACATCCATGCATCGGTGGAAGGTATTTCAGGACCCCTTTAAGAGTCAACACCCCCGCCACCGCCAGCTTTCAACAGGACAGAACCCTTACTTTATTAGTGCATTCATGAGTCATGTGGAATCAAAATTCTAGCGCTTTTCATTTTGTACGGTTTATTCATTTGAAAGTGGGCTATTTTATAAAGGAACTGTTTTTAGTGAGCTCATGTATGGTTCTTTTTCACGTGTTTTTGAAGCAGGCTTCTGTACTTCTGTTAAACGGTGTGAAGTATTCGTTCATTCAGAAATAGCTCGATCGAAAAGCATTGTTTTTACTACAACTCAAACTGTGGACACATTCTTGGAGTTAAAAAATTCGGCTTCGCTTGTTTTGGATAACTTTTCAGAGCCTAGTCCACCGATCTTTCCGCGCCTGGTGTACTCGGTAAAGTTGTTTAAGTTCTGCTACTGACATCGTCATTAAGCAGATAAATATTTGAGCAAAGAGATGTAAGAGCTCTGAAACACTTTAAACACTTTTTTGGGCAGGTGATTTACAGCCAAACCTTGTGGCCTTCATGGCGTACAGCAGAATTTGAGCAACATATTGAATACACAATTTTGTACACGCGTTGAATATGCACCAATGATCTCAACCATGACGTGGAGTATTTGTCGCTGGTGCTCTTTTTCAATAGTTGGTCTTCCACGAATAAACACCAACGATCGTCGTTAGTATTTGTTGCAATTCGTGCATAACAATTTTGTTTCAGTGTGAACGCTAGTTGAGGTGTTGCTTACCACCAAAGTCTTCTCGCCAGCCATTTTTATGGTCTCACACTGCTCTTCCTATCGAATAGCTCCTCAACATGTTGTCTCTCATCGTGTTCGCTGTAATACATCTTCTCAGTGGCTAAGGCGTTGCGCTGCTGAGCACAAGGTCGCGGGTTCGATTCCCGGCCGCGGCGGCCGCTTTTCTGATGGAGGCGAAAAGCAAAAACGCCCGTGTGTACGAGATTTCGGCGCACGTTAAAGATGCCCAGGCGGTCAAAATTAATCCGGAGCCCTCCACTACGGCGCGCCTCATCGCCTGCGTTGCGTCGGCGCGTTAAACCCTACAATCAATCAATCAATGTAATACATCTTGGCAGCGTGCCCGCCTTTGTTGTCATCTCTTGCTGAACTTTCGCCTCTGGTCATTTTCCGCATGTTGATGCTTACCATATCTGTAGCAGCTGCCTTGACTACGATGCCATGAGCTCTTTGGAACATTTGTTTTTGTTTTCGTCGCGTTGCTTTAATACGCCGTCGGTGACACTGGAAACAAACTGGTCGTCTAGCAGTTCCCTCAGCGCAAATATGTGCCGCCGAACCTGCCGTTCATGCTAGCCATCGCAAAGAAGGGACGTAGTCCACATTACCCACCATTATTTCCATTCGCGCTTCAAGAAAACGTACTTCGGGTATATCTTACTGCTTTGTCTGGAATGGGATCTGTACGTTGTCGACGACAACCTCGTACTCGAAGTTTAGGGGTCGTATAGGCTGGACCAGTACCAGGATGATGCATAATGTTTACTACCGCAGGAGCTGAGCGTCACAGCCAGTTTGTCTAGGTCGCCAGCCACTTTGTGACGGCACAGTGTGCTCCAATACTGCTGGCGTAGTTTTTGATGTGAGCTTTTCAGTTTCAGAAAATCCTCCAATGTGGCGAAGAAGCAACTAAACTGCTCCTTCCGCAGACCTACAAGGATGAGAATGAACCTCGTAGCGAAGGTACTAACCACGCGTTGACATTGCCAGAGCCAGCAACAAGCAAGTTCATATAAGTGATTCTGCGTTGCTGGTTGATTTTGCTGACATATAGAAGGAAGGAACAGTCCATTTTTCCGCCTTGTAACGCACGTAACCACACGGCATCACTAGAGAGAATATTAGCGTGACTAAAACTTTCTACGGAAATTTTGGCAGGCATTGTTAATATTGCAGCGCGTATGTGGTAATTCATGCCACCTATGGTGCAAGAGCGCCAGAGCAGGCATACATACTAAAAGATGTAGTCCTCTACGTCTCCCTTGGCCCTTAGTGCCGTGTTCCCGTTTCAGAAACGCGAGCGTCACAGTTGCAAAACAGTTACCCAACTACCTGATTTCCCCTTTCCCAACTAGACAATGTGAAATGGCAGTGATTTCTGTACAAGTGGCAGAGCCGGGCAGCGTTGCGCATGCTACCTTCTGAGAAGGCCCATTTAACATGTTGGAGCCACGAGCAAGTTACGGGAAGAGCGCCTGTCAGCTAGACGCAATGTGCAACATCATACTGAAATTTACGAAGGGTGGGCACATCTGCGTCTGTGACCGATAAAGACGCGCTGCTACAGATAATGTATTTCGGGCTTGGAACGACATCTGCAAGCCGAAGACACAACACTGTAAAGGCCAGGGCAGAAAAAGAAGAGTAGCTGGCGTTTGGACCCTGGTCAGCGACGAGAAGGCTCTTTGATTTTTAGGAACATTGAGGAGCCGCCAAAAGAACGGTGCGAAAAACTAATGCAAACATTAGCTTGACAGATGCCCATTGTACGGAAAATCCTCCCCGAAGATAGCCTGTGAGCTGGTCGTTCTTGCGTTCATCATCCCTTTTAAGCGCGCCCCTACACCGAAGTTTTAGGGGAACGGGAATGAATTTCTTGCCAGGCCATGACTGTTGCTAACAGCCAATAGGGGGGCTCCGTGACTCTAAGGAATGATAAACCAGGAGAGTGGGCAACCTGGTGCCGGTAGGTTGTGGGCTACGTTATTGCTACGAACTTCGACGTTTTCCTCACGTAGGCATGTTTTCTCCCTGCCCTAGTTCCCGGGTTCTGATATCGCTTCTTCGAATCGGCTGCCAATGTGTACTTTTTGTTGCAGATTGGTCGCGGAACGCACCTGATATTCCTCTGGAAATCTTCGAATTCTTTATCTGATATATACATACATGCACGCTTACCTTTTTTGAACGTGGCTGAGTGTGCAACATAAACAGGGGTCTTGTTTTTGAGACAAATCTTTGGCCACAAATCACAACACGCGCACTTTTTTCATGGATTTGAGAAAGCACAACTTTTTATAATGAGACAATTTGCAAATTAAAGGGAAAGAAAAAGGGTCTGTACAACGTTAAAACACATCGAGCCACTGTGTTTTCCAATTTTTCGTAATAATATTGTGTCCTTTTGAACAACGTAATATGCATTTGAGCATATAAACGTGTCCGGGCTTTGTGTCTGAAAGATTTAATTGATCACGTACAAGCCTATTTAGGCGGTACTCAGTGCCAGCTGAAGGTCATGCTTAAAACCTAACATAGTTTAGCACATTTTTCTCCTTTAGCTGGGTACAGTGACGTAAGGGTAATGAGTTAGTCTTCGCAGAGATCTCTGAGATCAGAACGCCTAAAGGATTATTGCTGCTTCCTAAAAGCCGAAAAAGTAGATGTCGTTAGGCTCATAGGGTTACACAAGCACTCCTTACGTAGCAATGATTACGCGTCAAATATATATCATTCTGGTAAGGTATAGTGAGTATGTACACAATACATTAGAACGTCTAGCTCCTTTAGGTTCCAACAGCTTTCTGCCATATGTTTCACAGCACTTATTTTTTCACACGTTTTAACTGAGTGTGCACGGTGGTAGAAGGCTGATTCTTAGTAGTTGTAGTAGAATGGTTGTAGCATGATAGTAGAATGCTTAGAATGTTGATTCTAAGGTCTACGCTAAAGGATTAAAAGTATACGCTGAAATTTACAGCCTACGTTTATGTTTTTTTAGTTGTAAATAGTTTTTCGTAGGATGTAAAGTACGCTAAGAGTGCTGCCCACTGTAAATGTCTCTGCAACGAATTTTCGCCAAAGACAAATTTATTAATCATCGTGATATGTGTAGCATTTATGCGATAGAATTCCAAATACCATACTGACATTTCTAAAAAGTGTAGCTATCTTTTTTATATTACCATATTGTGCATCGCAGGGCAAAGATGGGTATATACGTCAAAGCAACACAAGAAATAGAAAGCTTTTGTGCAAAGCTAGTCTAATGAATTGAATAAAAACGGAATTGGGAAAAGCGTTTTTTTTTGTCTAAGCCTATATCAGGGGCTGTTATATTTACCAGATCTAGGCCGTGTTTTTATGGCGGAAGTGATATATTCAGCATAAAGTGAACGATATATGCGATACACCTGGGATTCAGAAAAAATCTCAACAGCGATGATTGTATGAGCCCGTATCCACCCAACAAAATCTTGCTTATGTACGGGGCATGGGCTACAGGAGGGGATGTTTACAAGGCGTAGGCTTCGGTTACCAAAACAGTGCCATAACAACTGCTTTGCGTTTGCCTAATCAACAAAAGCGTTGGAAAACGGGCATGTATACTGAAACGTAGCAGGTTACGAAGGTGACCTGCTGTAGTCACAGCTGGCGGGAGCACGGCACTAGGCGGTATTACTGAAGCAAAACCTTATCTTGACGGGTTGATCACGGGAATGCAATACAGTCTCATATTGCAGATGCCAGAGGTATATTGTCACGAAGCCATGGACGACGCAGTTGTCTTGAAGAGAACAAAATTTATTGGAGCGAACGTGTGCTCCCCTAACAACGCAAAAGAATACAGAGATGGCGAAGCAGCGGTCAACAAAGTGACTTGCGTCGGCGAGCGTCGAGAATCGAATGCCGAGGCATCTGCTCTGCAGGCTTTTTATCTTTCGGCGCGAGTGTTTCTGTAACCGTCGATTCACATACAGAACATTGTAGATCACAGACAATTATTCTGGGCTAGCGACGTTAGGGCGAAACAGTTTGCTTATCTGAATGTGATAGCCCGTGCGGCATAAAAATAAAGAATGGAAGACGCGATTTGCTTGAAACGCAGATAACACAGACGGGTGTGGCCCACCAGTAAAAACAACCAATAAATAAGCAAGCCCATACATGGTTCGCGGCATTACCCCCCCCCCCTCTCAGAGTGCATCGAGCCGATGCTAAAAAAAAGACACTCTGAACAAAAAACATAACAACAAAAAGTCCGTCATGTTGCATAGTAAGGTTTCAAGCGAACCACGTGGACGACGTAGGGCCGCGTGCGTCGTCGTGATGTTCCGGAATCACCATCGGGGACCACCTCGTAGGTAAGTTATCCGACACGTCATTGAATTTGGTAGGTTCCGAAATATCGTCGCAGACGTTTCTCACTGAGTCCGCGTCGTCGGATGGGAGTCCAAACCCAAACACGGTCCCCTGGGTGGTACTCGGCGTCTCGGCGTCGGAGGTTGTAGCGCCCGGCATCCACGAGCTGATGGCGCGTTGTACGAACTCGAGCCAGCTGGCGGGCCTCCTCCGCCGCTGAAGGTATCCTTGGACGTCGGGTTGAGGTCCTCGTCTTCTAAGTGCGGAAGCATGGCGTCGAGCATCGTAGTTGTCCGTCTTTCGTAGACAAGCTCGAACGGCGTCAGCTGCGTCGTCTCCTGGATAGCCGTGTTGTACGCAAACGTGACATACGGGAGCACTTCGTCCCAAGTCTTATGTTCAAAATCAACGTACATTGACAGCATATCTGCGATTGTCTTGATCAGACGTCCTGTCAGTCCGTTCGTTTGGGGGTGGTACGCCGTCGTTTTTCTGTGATTCGTGTTGCTGTAGCGTAATATTCCTTGCATCAGCTCCGCCGTAAAGGCCGTTACGCGGTCCGGGATTAGGACTTCCGGGCCTCCGTGTCGCAACACAACTTGGCTTATGGAGAACTTGGCGACTTCCTGTGCAGTGCCCCTCGGAAGAGCGGCGGTCTCTGCGTAGTGCGTCATGTAGTCTGTCGCCTCGACAATCCACTTGCTCTGTGATTGTGACGTAGGGAACGGGCCTAGAAGGTCCATTTTAATTTGTTGAAGGGGGCTCGATGGGACGGCGATCGGTTGCAGAAAGCCGACGGGTCTTGTCGGCGGCGTTTTTCGTGGCTGGCAGTCACGGCAACTCCGAACGTAGTGGGTGACGTCGGATGTAATGCGGGGCCAGAAGTACTTCGCCTTGATTTTTGCAATACTTCGAGCTGTGGCGAGGTGTTCTGAAGACGGGTCGTTGTGGCACGCTTCCAAAATGTCGTCACGGAGCTCTGCAGGGATGACAAGTAGGTAATGCATTCTCGTTCGCGGGCTGAAATTCTTCACGAGGACGGAATTTTTTAGGCTGAATGCTGGCAAGTTCCGCTTGAACGCTCAAGGCACGGCGACCTTTCGTCCTTCGAGGTAGTAGATCATTACGCGCAAGTAGGGGTCGGCACGGTGCTAGGCGGCTAGGTCACTCTCCGTAACAACCCCGAAGAACGCGCTGTATTCATTGGAGTCTTGTGGTGCTAAGTCGGATTTGTAGACGATTGTAACGTCGAACTCTTGCAGGCGCAAGCTCCACCGCCAAAGACGTGTTCAGGGGTCCTTCAAATTGTCGAGCCAACACAGCGCATGGTGGTCTGTGACATCCTTGAATGGTCTACCATATACGTATGGGCGAAATTTTGAAATGGCTCATATAATTGCGAGGCTCCCTTTTTCAGAGAGGCAGTGATTAATTTTTTCTCCCCCTTCGACAGACCTTGCCTGGCAAAGGCGATTACTTTTTCGCTACTGCTTTGCTTTTGGACGAGAACGGCACCCAAGCCTATATCGCTGGCATCGGTGTGCATTTCTGTTTCGGCGTTTTCGTCGAAATGAGCAAGCACGGGAGGGCTTTGCAGGCGTTTTTGCAGCTCGCAGAATGCCTTTTCTTGGTCGTTTTCCCAGCTAAAAGGCGTGCTATCTTTCGTCAACCATGTGAGTGGCTCTGCAATGCGGGCAAAGTTTGCGACGAAGCGCCGTTAGTATGCGCACAGTCCGAGAAATCTTCGCACGCCCTTCTTGTCTTTCGGCCTTGGGAAGTTCGCAATGGCTGAAGTTTTTGCCGGCTCAGGTAGGACTCCCGCGGCGTTGACGACATGGCCCAAGAACTTCAGTTCCTTATACGCGAAACGACACTTTTCCGGCTTCAGCGTTAACCCCAATGTACGAATGGCTTCGAGTACAGATTCCAACCTTGCAAGGTGTTCGTCGAAATTCCAGGCGAATACCACAGTGTCGTCGAGGTATACGAGGCAAGTGTACCACTTCATGCCAGCTAGCACAGTGTCCATGACTCTTTGAAACGTTGCAGGCGCCGTGCACAGACAAAAGGCATTACCTTGAACTCCTATAGGCCTTCCGGTGTTATAAACCCAGTCTTCTCTCGGGCTCTCTCGTCCACTTCAATTTGCCAGTAGCCGGTCATCAAATCCATCGATGAGAAGTACTTGGCATGGCAGAGGTGGTCAAGCGCGTCGTCGATTCGTGGCAGGGGATACACGTCCTTTTTGGTGAACTTGTTTAGTCGCCTGTAGTCAACGCAGAACCTTAATGTGCCGTATTTTTTTTACAAGTACGACCGGCGCAGCCCAGGGGCTTTTCGATGGCTGTATTATGTCGTCGCTGGGCATGTTGTCGACCTGAGTCCGGATGGCTTCCCGCTCATGGGAAGAGACGCGGTATGGGGACTGTCGGGTAGGTCGGGCTCCATTTCAGTTATAATACGGTGCTTCGCTGGGGTGTGTAACGAAATTTTGAACTCGACGAAAAACGTCGCTGTAGCGACGCAGCAAAGCCAATAGTTTGTTCCGTTGTTCTTGCGGTAGGGCCGGATTCACGTCGAAGGGCTGCCGAAGCTTGAAGGGGTCATCGGGTGTGCGTTCAAAGTCGGCGACCGCGATCACGTCACTTGCTTCTTGCGTTTCTTCGAGGAACGCAATTGCAGCTCCCTTGTTCATATGCTGGTACTCCGGTGAAATCAGTGACCAAAACATGAGATTGGCGTTGCTTAAAGTGCGCAATCCCTCTTGCGACGATGACACCGTGGTCGAGAAGCAACCTTCCATCACTGTCTACGATAGCGTCGATGTCAGAAGCAGCATCCTCACAGCATCTTAGACGGCATCATCAAGCTTGCGCGGGGTGTCAGGGTGATGTGATCGTCGGCGATCCTGACAGCAGCACGGTGATCTGGGTTCGGCTGCGGCGTCGTGGAGTGATCGGAGGAAAAAGTTATCGAGTTGGTCTGCAGATTAAGTATTGCGCCGTTGTCCGTCAAAAAGTCCATTCCGAAAATTACGTCTCGGGAGCAGTTCGGCAAAATAACAAACTCAGCAGGGTACGTGGTGCCGCCTATGGTGACTAGTGATGTGCACGTTCCACTTGGCGTTACGAGATGGCCTCCTGCTGTGCGTATATGCGGACCGTCCCATGTTAACGCAACTTTCTTCAGCTTCGACGCGAATGAGCCGCTCATTACCGAGTAGTCGGCTCCCGTGTCGATGAGGGCGACTACTTCAAAGCCGTTGATGGACAACTGGACATCGGACGCCGCTTTCCTCGAGTTTCTGGTGCGTCGGGGCGTTGTATCTCGGCTTGTGCGTGTTGACGGTCGGGCACCATGCGTCGTCATTATCGTCATCTTCTCAGCGGTAGGCTCTCTCGTTTCGGGTACGCGCCGCGTCGTGTCGTCGTCGGGTTCGGGAGTCATGTCCGCTTTAAATCGAGTCGATGGGCGGCAGGTACGGTGTTCGGTGCGGCCATGCGTCGTTGGAGGATTTTCGTTTTTTCGCCGTTCTGCAACTTCTCCTCCAGAAGTTGCTGCTTTTAGTTTCCCCCGCGTGGGCTGGGGGACCTTCCACGTGCGAAGTCAGCGGTGTTATGGCGGTTTGGCGACTGGTACCGGTAGGGCGACGGCGAACGGTTGAAGCGGGCAGGTCCTCGGTTCGTGTTGGACAGGTATTCGATGATCTCAGTGGGGCGCTCGCCGGGTCGGGGGTGTGGTGCGTCGACGGAGAATCCTCGCAGACCGAGCCTTTTGTAAGGGCAGCGACGGTAGATGTGGTCGGCCTCTCGGCAGTGGTAGCACCGCGGGCGATTGTTGCGCTTTCGCCACACGTCGGTCTTCCTTGGCGTCTGGTATTGGTCTACAGGGCGTCGGGCGAGCGGCATTGGTCGGCGGTATGGCTGGTCCTCTTGGGGACGGGTTGGAGCAGGGCGGGGTTGACGAAGAGCTGCGGGGTTGGTCATCGCTTGGGGCTGACGGGGTGCTTCTGAAGGCATAGAAGTTCCCATCGCCTGTTGAACATCCTCACAAATGACGTCAGTCAGAGAAGCCACTTGAGGTTGCGACGTTGTTGGAAAAAAAATTCCCCGCATTTCCCCGAGGGGAAGAATGTGAAAGTGCGAATGCACGAGTTGAATTTGCGCGGTTCGGTAATGTTCGCGAAAGAGAGATCACACACACACACACAACACAAACAAAGAAAGAAAGATGCATTTATTCACAGACACCTATTTGTGTTGTCGTTGTACTTGATTGCTAGAGCGGATCAGCTTTCCAGCTTTGAAATTTCGTGTCAGTACTCCTTTAAGCAGGTGCATTAGCCCTTCTCACGCCCGATTCTTGGCCAATTCCCCACGTGGGTATGAGCCATGTCAGCGGCCAGGCAGCGCGCGCCCATCTCCCCCCGTTGCCAAGGAAGACGAGGAGATTCCTGGCCAATCCCCCACGTGGGTATGTGCCATGTCAGCGGCCAGGCTGCGCGCGCCCATCTCCACGTGCGCGGACATCGAGGGGGACGCAGGTTCAGGGTGTGCTAAGAAGTGCATTACACTTTAAAAGATTCTGAAGCTCCTTCTTGACCACTGCTCGAATGGTCTCACGCGATGTATCGGAGCTTCCAGTTGCACACTGGTGGCCGCCGAGAACAGCGCGTTGACAGGGTGGTCGTACTGCCTCGTTCGAATTTCTAGCGTCTTCTCCATCGCGGCCGCCTCAGACGTGAATTCAGCCACCGTCTTCGGTGGGTTACGGACTAGGCAAGCAAAAAGCTCTTGCTTCACTCCTCGCATTAGAAACCTGATTTTCTTTTCTTCGGTCATTTCGGGGTCCGCACGGCGAAAAAGTCGCTTCATCTCCTCAATGAAGATTACGACACCTTCGTTGGGGTGCTGCGTTCGAGTTTCAAGCAAAAGCGCAGCTCGCTCTTTTATCACAACAGTAGTGAAGGTCTTAAGGAACTCCCTTTTGAATTGAGTCCAGTCGGTCAAAGAACTCTCATGGTTTTCGAACCAAGTTCGAGCAGCATCTTCTAAGTAAAAGAAGACATGCCGGAAAGTTTCTTCGTCGTCCCACCTCTTGAAGATGCGGACGTGCTCCAGCTTCTCCAACCATTCTTCGGGGTCTTCAGCGGGGGCTCCCCGGAACGATGGCGGTTCCCGGGCTGCTGCAGGAGGATTGGCGACGTTGTTTCTTGCACCATGGTGTTGGTTGCAGCGTTCCTTCTCTTAGGCCCTTCTGGCATGAGATCGAACTCGGGTAGCAATCCTTGCAGTCGGCGGCTTTCTCTGGTTGGGCTGGCTTGGCGGCTTCCAGCTGTCGTAGAGAGCATAAAGGGTGAGTACCCCGCACCTCAACCAGATGTCACGAAGCCAAGCACGACGCAGTTGTCTTGAGGGAGAAACAAATTTATTGGAGTGAACTTGTGCTTCACTAATAACTCAAAAGAATGCTGAGATGGCGAAGCACCGGTCAACAAAGTGACTTGCGTCGGCGAGCGTCGAGAATCGAATGCCAAAGCGTCTGCTCTGCAGGCTTTTTATCTTTCGGCGCGAGTGTTTCTGGAACCGTCGATGCACATCCAGAACATTGTAGATCACAGACGATTATTCTGGGCTAGCGATGTTAGGGCGAAACAGTTTGCTTATCTGAATGTGATAGCCCGTGCCGCATAAAAATAAAGAATGGAAGACGCGCTTTTGCTTGGAACGCAGATAACACAGACGGGCGTGGCCCGGCAGTAAAAAAAAACAATAAATAGGCAAGCCCATACATGGTTCGTGGCAATATTCAACTGTAGCAAACAATTCAGTGTGGCGGCGGCGTCGCCGTTATTCTATATGATCCAAGCGGGTGTTTGTCTATTTTTGCCTAAATATGTAGCATATCCTTCTTGAACATAAAAGTTGTTAGGAGCTCTCGAACAATAGTAAACGACTCAGCAGAGATCGTACACGCGATTGAAACCGGGCAAGCAACAGTTTTCTGCAGGAGGAAACCTCACACAGCGAGTAATGTTTTGGCGTATGGCCATGTTTCCGACATTTTGTAGGTGCACGTCACTTGTTCGGTATCAATATTAGCATAAAGAAGAGCGGCATAAGTAAGAGTATTTGCTGCGGTGGTGTCGAAACCATCAGCATACCGAACGTTTCGGCAATCTATAAAGTTTGCAATTGCAGCTGAATTGAAGCCGTTCGAGGATAAATGCGGGCCACAGGTCGTGCATCTGCTAATTGGTCGAGATTCCATTGAGGCCTTATAGTGGTGTTTCGTGTGTGTCTGGTACCTATTTATGGGCGCTGCAAATCCAACAGCACCTACGTTAAGTGCTTGCCGTTGAATGAGGCTTGAGGAAGCCTATGGACGATAAGAAAATGTCTACATCTGTGCTGCCTTTTGACGAATCTCTATGGGGTGAGCCTAGAAAGCCTGTGATTACTCGCATTTCGATAAGGAAGCAACCAGCCCGTCTTTGAGAGAAAGAGGAAAAACGTTGATAAACTTTGCGGGCTGAGGAATAAATCCGACAAGACAGTTTATTTGGTTCAGTTTATCTTACAAAGCTCTTGAGAATGTCACCGCAATACTGTTACAAGGCCATATTTTGCGCTTTGTAACTGAAAACAGCATAAATAGTGCAACATGTTTTGTGTAGGTGATGGACAAGAACTGTTCCTTTATTTTATGATAATTTGAAAACAAAATGTAATGGCCTTTTTTGCTTACTTGGAAACTTACACCAAAATCTGTTACCTTGCGGCAGTACACTGCTTTTTTGAAATCATACTCCAGGCCAAATACGAATAAAATTAGTAGAAAGGTTTAACAATAATATAAGAATAACACTAAAAAATCTGAACTACCCACCTTGCCTGGATTACGATAAAAAGGCGCAGATTTTAAAATATTCCAAATTTTTTTCCAGCATAAGAATTTTAATTAAAATGCATTCGCTCTGCAAGCCTTACACTAATGCGTTAAAGTGTTTGAGATTGAAAAGGCTTTACGTAAGGAAAAGTAGTTCGTCTGGTGCAGTAGTTGTTGTCTTACAACAGTAGAAGTTCCACATATTCCGCAGCCCGCTCAACGCGCCAGTGACTAGAGCAATCTTTGGGAATATTTTTGAGGAAGGGACAATTTTTGTTCATTCCGGAGCTTTCATATTTTTTACCCTGTGCGCAAAGCCACATATATCACATTTTTCCAAAATTAATTGTGTTGACTGGACATGCGTGCCCCATCTCGTGAAAACTACCTAGAAAGACCAGCTTGGGAAAGGATGTAAAATTTTGAATTTTAACGTCGAGATCAGAGAACAAGAAGGCAACATCTTGTTTGAAATTATAAAATATATTTAAACGAATTTGGATGTAATATAGGCAACGCAATGCCTCACAATGTGAAAGGTATGAGCAAACTAACAAAAATGAGGTTTAAAGCGACCATTGCTTTCCTGTGGTTTCAAAGAAAGATAATCGTATAAGCTTTGTAATATACTATCAGAGCATGCATTCGTGTTCTTGACAGGAAGATTGAGGCTCGCTATGTTCGGACAATTGTACAGACATTGTCGACTACCTTTTTAAAGGCCTTTGACGGGTTAGTTGCAAAAAAGAAGTGGCCGCAAAAACAACTAGGCTATTCTTTGTGAGAACACGGACTTATTTTTGTCGAAGTTCGGCGCCATTGAGACAATCGCTTCGCGCTTCGTTTTATGTCCTACTGTTTCGTTTATTCGTCTATATGCATTCTGTATGATAATACTTCTAAGCTTGTTTGCGCAGGTTCGATCACCGAAATTGTTTGCTATGTACCTATCTTATAACTGTGTTTTATTTTAGGTATATTTCAGCAACACATCTAAATAGATTGTAGCTAACAACCATAGTGGCTATCGTATCTTCTGAATTTTTTTCTAAATAGGGTCGGGAATTTTTGTGTTTTGTCTTCGGCGAACCCACAAAAAATGAGTCGTACTTAAGTTCGAGTAAATGGTGCATAAGTTTCTGTTGAACATTCTATTTTTGTGTCTATCCGGAGCATGAAGAGGATTAGCAAGACAGCTAGCTGCACGGAAAGCTTGAGCTCACAGCTAGCGCAAAGAGGAAACTTCGCGTTTTACGAGACTCTCCCTCCACCATATTGGTGGACGTTCTAGAAGATACACCACAAATATCTTCATCGAGCACATCAATCGTTTTTTCGCACATTGCATAGTATCCTGCCGGAACCAACACTTCTAAGTAGTCAACCTTGTCACAATGTTCATATTTAAAGCTGGTAACCGTACAATTTTTATGCACATAAACATTTTTCTTACGCCGTACGGCTGCATAAAACTGGAAGCAGAAATACAGTCTCTTTGACGCCTGGTATCGGCCTTTTAGGAAAGGATGCACCAACTAACCCCGTACTAATATAATCGACAAAAAATGGTTAAGTGCAGATTGACTGAAGTGTGCGGCGCGGCATTGTTCTCGTTTTTTGTTTGTGAACATCGTCGTGTGTTTATTAGAATACAGAGGAAACCGATTTCGTTTCTTTAGGAATTATGGTAGGTCATAATGAGAGCGCTGTGAGACCCACCTCCAACAAAGTAGAGTTCTCCAGGGACCTACCATGAGCGGGCTCCCTCATGCCCCAACAATTTAGTCAAGGTCCGCCTTGTTTTTTGCTGCCTAGACGTAGCATCTTTTAAGAAATGTGTTGTGTTTATCCTCCCTCTGGCGCCATAGATATGCGCTGGATCGACCGAGAAGCAATTGCTTCAGGTCGCTAGATTTTCGCGGGTTACTTAGCCGTCTTTTGTCATAATCGCGGAAGTTTTGCAGCTTTGTGTCGCCAGCTAAAAACCCGCACATATCACTGAACACCTGTTCACTTG
>JABSTR010000732.1:0-41288 GCA_013339765.2 Haemaphysalis longicornis | reverse complement strand
TACAGCGCCATGGTGCAAAGGGAAGGTGGCGCGATGACTCCCAGCAGAATGCCACACGCAATCGTCAAAGCACACTAGCCAAACACCACCCACCTGTAGGCCGCGCCGCGCTTGTAAATCTTTACGGCAGCGCGTTCGAGCAAAACCGGTCATTCTTCGAGTGATAAACATAATTCGGCTCGAAGCTCGTGAAGGTGCTTCTCGAGCATGGGATCTACGTCTCATGCTGCTTTGAATAGCGACACTACTTACACGATACAAGGGTGGGAGCACGGAGCAAGATATAAAGAGGAGCGCCGACTGTGGCCCAGAAAAAATCTTTTGCTCGGGCCGATAATGTCCACGCGCCGCCGGCCGCCCAGCTTTCCCTTTGCTCTCTTCCTCCTTCGTTCGCCCTCTCGTCGCTGTGCCTCTGTACATGGCTCTTCCCTTCTTCGCTCTCCCCAGAGGCATCTTTTCTTGCGCAGCGACGTCTGTCTCATGCCTGTCCTACTATGCAGGAGGCATGCGTGCACGCGCGGAATTTAAACACCCGTGCGCGGCAGCAATAGACGGCGCAGATAAGCGCACGCCGCCGCATACATGGCGATCGCTTATTCCCGGAACGTTTAGTCTGACATTATGAATATCCACTAAAAATATTGTACTAACCCAGCACATGTAAGACGCAACTGAACGACGACGACTTCAGAAGCACCAAAGAATGAGCAAGAGTAATATGGAACGCCACAACATAGTCTAGCGTGATTCTGCTTAGGACGATCGATGCAGCGCAAAGGTTACCCTCTGTTGTTATCCCGCTCTCCGGCCGCGTGCTTAATTATTTATGCTGCTTCTGCGCACGAACAACGCTTACAAGGGTCGCCCGGAGTCTCCATCGGCAAACGGCAATGAGACACACATTCTGTGCCAATGACTGAATTGGACGGCTGCCCTGTTGTAATCAACTGTACAAAAACACTGTCAGCTTGATAAGGAACCCAAGAATATCAAACGCATACTTCATTTTAACTCATGCCGCAACTTACCGCCCGATGATTCACTGTCGCTCTACGGTCGTGTTATCTCGTCGATAACACCGCGGTCTCCAAATAAAATGCTGCGATTTGTATGGCTGCAATTTTTTGGCCTACCGGGTTCCCGGCGTTTTTTTTTCGTTAAGCGACTGACCAGCAAAACAACCGGCTCGTTAAACCTTTTCTTTCGGCGAGTTATCGCGAAATGAAGGCTTGTGAAAAGACCGCACTGTCAGGGACTCGATCTTGAGCAGATTGCTACGTCGCGGGCAGTCGCGGGTGATGTTATCGCATTTCTGTTCTTTTCTGATGAGCGTGTAAGTGCCGGCCCGTGTTCTAGGCGCACTCTGTTTGGACGCAAGTTGCAGAACTGCGAGAAAGCTGAGGGAACTTTTATAATCACCAGTGATCAGAACCAGTTACTCCTCCTTTCGCCTTTTGTAAAACCTGTTAAAACAGAGCCAAATTGGTATTCCCAAATTTACAAAACGGAGCCACATTTTCGGCAAGCACCGCGCAAAAGGTAGTGTTTGTATAGCAGCCATATGTTGGTATGTGGTCTCTATATTTTGTTTTCCCGCCATGGAAAACCAATCCTTAACGTATCTTTGCCGTACGGCCACTCAATTCCTTCGGGTCCGGGTTACCCGGAAGGTGCTGTCGAACAAGTTAATCAACTGTGCGAAGGAGGCGCGCAATGAAACGCGAAGCGGTGCCAAAGCAGGCCCAAAGCAGTCCGTGCCCAAAACTACCGTCGCCGAAGCAGACGACAAAGGCGACGGAATGCGTTCCGCCAACTCGCCCGCCGGCGCACGAGGAACGCCGGGCGCTTAGCCGCCGCCGGCTAAGGTCCCTTTCGCTGCGCCATCTACATTGTGCTCCGCGAGTTATGGACATTAAGAGCCCGCCGGAGAGAGCGAAGTCGGCGCTCCTGTTTATCTTGCTCCGTGGGTGGGAGCGCAACGCTGGCGAAAAATCTCCTGCGGCGCTTCAGCGAAGCCGCAATTTTTAAATGCCGAGCATTTCTTAGGCTCGCGATGTCACTCGTCGATGTTGTCGGCGCCGTCCACACGCTCACTGCGCATGCGCGTCGTGTCGAGGCGCAGGTGCGCGTCTCTCCCCCGTACCCTCCTCGCTCTCAACAACAGGTGCGGCGGTGCGGGAGGAGCGCGTGTGCCCCGTGCGCTCCGTCGCTCTCAACAACAGCTGCGGCGGTGCGGGGGGAGCGCGTCTGTGCGGGCATGCGTCGTAGCTACCCTTGCGCTGCGTCGCGTTCAACAGTAACGGCGGCAGGGCGTGTACACGTTATAACGGCGTGGTGGGTGCGTGGAAAGTTCGCGCGCTTGTGTACGGAAGTGTGCGCATGCGCGTCTCTCCCCCGTACTCCTCTCCCTCGAACGCGGGCGGTGTGTATATAAGCGGCGGAGCGCGCGTTCGGAATTCAGTCAAGGGCGTCTTTGCTTGGCTTTCCCTTGACTTGAGAGTTTGCTTGACGGCACCAAGCAATAAAGACAGACTAACTTTACACTCCTTGCCTTCGCTTCTCCTTCATTCAATAAATAAGAATAATAAAGACGAATTAACAATTAAGCATTCCCAAACCATACCCAATTACGCAACATTCAGGCGATACCCCCACCACTCTGCGACGCATTTACTCGAGTTCCCCCCGTGGGAAGATGCGGGCGGGTTTTTTTTTAACCTGCTTGGGCTCCACCTCCACGGGCCGGAGCCACTAAATGCTACCGCGGGCCTGAAAGGGGTGCATCTTCCATGATGCATTGCGCGGGAGGAGTCCAAGGAGAGGAGAATGCGGCATCAGAGGAGGTTGGCTTGCCAGAGCTGGGCCGCCTTACGTCATGCTCCCTCCTAACATTTTCTTCCTCCATGCGGCAAAAGCAGCCGTCATTTTCAAGCGGTTACATAACATGCCGTCACTTTTACACAGCTGAAGTTGCCAATGCGTGACGTGTCGTTCCCGCCAACTGTTTAAATCACGTCACGCTTTCTCAGCCAGTCACGTAGAGGGCGTGTATTACAAGCAGTATTGTTGTTGAATAGCAAAGACAGGCTTACGTTGTCAGGCCGGCAATGACGGCATTGCCGGCCTAGAATTGTGCACTTCACGTTGGGAGAAATAAGGCAAACTTTAGAACTGTGAGTAAACGTCATGAAACGTCAAAATGACGAAAGCACCCGCAACCACCTTGTCAACCGGAAGCACATGACCAAAATTGAAAGACCATCAGAAAAGACTTCCGGCAAATTGCCCAGTTCCCCGCGAATTTGTGCAGCCGAGAATAGGGGCCCAGTGCTAGGTAATCCTAATCGTCACCTCTTTCTTTGGTGGACGTGCTCGCCTCCCCCCTCTCTCTCTCACTCCCACACGAAGCGCGCTTTTCTGCTTAAGTTGAATTTTCCTGTTCGTGAGAGCACAGACGGCTGGCTGACGCATGCGTGGTGGCTCACCGCGCTTTGTGTGGGTGAGAGAGAGAGAGAGAGAGAGAGAGAGAGAGAGAGAGAGAGAGAGAGAGAGAGAGAGAGAGAGAGAGAGAGAGAGAGAGAGAGAGAGAGAGAGAGAGAGGCGAGCGGTTCTACCAGAGAAAGAGGTGACGATTAGAATTACGAAGCACTGAGCACAGACAGGGTTAATTGTTTGTGCGGTGGTTTTCGTGTTTTATTTTTATTTGTTTACGTTTACTTGTTGTTTTGAAATAGCCGGAAGATAGTTGCGCTTTCGTATGTGTGCATCTCGTGTCTTCCTATCCTTCGTAAATGTTAACTTCATCACCATCATCACCACCAGCCTATCTACGCCCACTGCCGAGCAAGGAACTCTCCCATGGATCTCCAATTATCCCGGGCCTGTGCCAACTGTGACCAATGCATCCCCGCAAACTTCTTGACCTCATCTGCCGACCTTTCTGTCGCCACGCTTGCCTTCTCTAGGGATCCACTCTGTTACCCTTAGTGACCAGCGGCTATCTCGCCTTTGCATTACATGCCATGCCCACACAAATTTCTTCTTAATTTCTACTAATATATCCTTAACACGCATTTGTTCCCTGACCCACTCCGCTTTCTTCTTGTCCCTTAATGTTACACCTACCATCTTCCGTTCCATTGCACGCTAAGTCTTCCTGAATTTAAGTTGAATCCTCTTGGTGAGCCTCCAAGTTTCTGCCCCGTAGGTGAGTACGCGGTGAGTACATGTTAACTTATCGGAGGTTTATTCCGAAGGGTGTACTTGATAAAAAAAAACAACTTAGCGTAGTGTTTGACTAATTAGAAGGTACCAACTAGCCCACAAGTAAGATTTAGTTCCCCAAATTAAGGATTTTGCCGTTTACTTCACACTCTGCCTTGAACTACTCTGACGAAATTTTCTCGGGACCATTCTTGTTATGGTTGCATGCGGCACTTTCAGGAATATGCCATTTTACACCGTACCAGTGAGCCCCAAACTTTGATATGCGCTTCTGACCCTCGTTATTCCCCAGAACGACCCCGTATAAGTACTGCTGGGAAAGTAATAATTTAAAAGTGAAAGGAAGATGAATGTTGCTGCCGTAATCGACTTGGCGAAATATCTTGCGTACAAATACTAACTCCCGCCTACGCGCTCCGAGTACACAATATAAAATCGAGATACCCAATAAGCGGTATACGCAGCGTAAAAAAAAAAGGTGTATGCCAAAATCAACTATAAATTGCGCCATATAGATTTCACTTCTGCTCGCAATCACTCTTCTCTGTAAACGGACCTACGGCAGGAGTTATGCTGGGTTTCTAAGGCGCAGATAATTTTTGTCTTTTAAGTGCAATGCACTTCTTAAGCGACCCTGAACCTGCGTCCACCGGCGATGTCCGCGCACGTGGAGATGGGCGCGCGCAGCCTGGCCGCTGACATAGCACATACCCACGTGGGGGATTGGCCAGGAATCTCCTCGTCTTCCTTGGCAACGGGGGGAGATGGGCGCGCGCTGCCTGGCCGCTGACATGGAACATACCCACGTGGGGGATTGGCCAAGAATCGGGCGTGAGAAGGGCTAATGCACCTGCTTAAAGGAGTACTGACACGAAATTTCAAAGCTGAGATCCGCTCTAGCAATCAAGTACAACGACAACACAAATAGGTGTCTGTGAATAAATGCATCTTTCTTTCTTTGTAGTTGTGTGTGTGTGTGTGTGATCTCTCTTTCGCGAACATTACCGAACCGCGCAAATTCAACTCGTGCATTCGCACTTTCACATTCTTCCCCTCGGGGAAATGCGGGGAATTTTTTTCCCGGAACTTGTACTTTCAGTCGTAAGGTAAACTCATTCCTCTTCCTATCAACGAGATTTTTTGTCCTTCAGAAATGTATTGGTCAGTAAACAAAGAAGTAAATAAATGAACAAGGGCAAGAGAGCCTCGTCCTACCTTTGTGCCACTGGTGTTCTGCAGTATTCACATGACTGGGGATTTCCGGCGGATGTCGTAAAGTGGTCACAATGAGACATAGCATGGTGCTTGCCTTTTGAAAAGAGAAACTGAGGAGGAGAACAATTCCGTTTTAGGCTATGTTTTTTTTTGTTTGTCTTTGCCCCTCATGGCTTCGTGCCGCGCGCAAGACGAATTTTCGTATACAAGGGAGAATGAAGGTTGACATTCCTTTTTAAATTACCACCTGTACGCAGTCTATCAAGCACCGCAGAAAAAGAGTGTAAATGGTAAAAGCAATAATAAGTGCAAACTCCTCGCAACGGGCAGCGCGAGGACGTTAATAACAGTTTTCATGATGCTACCACCTTAAAATATTGCTTTGATAGATAAGACGCTTTATTTTCAACGCACTGACACGCAGGACCACAGTGAACGAGCGGTACGTGACCTGGGTTCAGAGCACCAGAGCCATGAGCGACGACTTCACGTCCTCCAGCTACGGGGCTCTGCTGGCGGTCTACGGCGATGTCGAGGACGTCGAACGCGTCATCACGCGCATACGGAACGCCGAGACCACTGTCCTCCGCCTGGTGGAGGGGCTCACCGCTGAAGGACCGGGTCCGGTACACGTTATCGCGGTAATAACTGCCACTATTTGACGTTGTACAGTATACGGGAACGAATATTTTCCTCCTCCACAGAAATGATAAAAATCAAATTATGATCATAAAAATGAAAAATGTGTCAAACGCAGCTGGGGCATTTACTTTAGAAAAATCTCTATTGGCGAAAAAAGCGTTCCTCAAATATCAGAACCGTACGAATAATAAGTTCGCGAAAGCACTAACGAAGTTTTAAAGAGCACGTTTTAGTGACTAAAAAGTACGTGTCCGCTAACACCTCGGTATCTGCATTTCAAGTTGGTATGACAATCACAGCGTAACGCAAAACAAGCCATTCTTCTCTTGATCCCCTGAGTAATGGCCAAAACATTGTTTTTTTATGGCTCCATCCCAAATACGCCTACAGCAACTAAACGTTTACAATCCACCGTGATGTCTTTTTGATTACCGAATGAGTACCTGAATGGCATACCGAATGATTTTCTGCGAAGGTATGCGGAATGGGTTGCCCACTATTTATAAAAAATATTTAATGCCTCAATTGAGCAAAAGCGTGATCCAGACGACTGGCTTGTAGCGAAGGTTGTGCCAACGCATAAATGTGGGACCAACAAAGGTTGAAAACTACCGCCCAATTTCGCTTTTTGAATTACGCAAGTTCACATAGCATATTATATCCAAGTCTATGTAACGCGTATCTTGAGGGGCGAAAACGTATTTTCCCCAAACCAGCCCGGCTTTCGGCAAAATCTGTCTACAGTAACCCAACTAGTAGAAAACTGTCGACGACTTCTCACGGGCCTTAAATAACGGTGTCCAGATGGACACAATATGCCTGGAATTCTGGACATAGCCTCTTTGATAAGGTTCCTCGCATGAAGTTAATGATGAATTAGCACACCTATGAGTTAATTGTAATGTAGTAACAGTGGATAAGTTCATACCCTAACAGGTTGGAACCACAATATTGGAAATAAACGGTTGCATATCAGAGGCGCTCAAGGTTACCTCAGGGGTACCGCAAGATTCAGTATTAGGGCCGATACTATTCCTAATTCCTTAATTTATATCAATGACATTCATTCACGCAGCATAGATACGGGTACTACAGTGCGACTTTTTGCAGATGACTGCTGGAATTTATAAAGAAATACATATTGAGGCTGACCAGAAATTTCTTAATAGACATTCTGGAAGATGTCAGCAATTGGTGTACGGAATCGAAAATGGAATAAATCAGACTAAAACAGTTGCTTTTCGCGTGACAAACAAGAGAAAACGCGTTAAATTCCGCCTATACTTAATGCTCTACCGTCCTGTCTACTTTAAATGCAATAAAATACTTAGGAGTAACAATATCCAGCAATTTAAATTGGAGGTCCCACATTGAAAACATCTGTTCAGTAGCGGAGAAGACATTATGGTACCTACGGCGGAAATTAAGACTTGCTTCAACCCCCGTTAAACTAGCAGCATATCTTAAGTACATTCGGCCAACTTTGGAATATGGGAGCATTCCATGGGACCCCTCAGAACTCGGGCTTATAAATACGCTGGAAAAAGTACAAAGGCGAGCTGCCAGATTCATTCTTCGAAGTACTCTACTACCGAGACGGTAACAGAAATGTTACGCTCGCTAGAACTGCCCACCTTATCCGAACGTCGACAGCTGGCCAGGATGAGGCTCCTCTTTTTATTGTCAAAAAATAAGCTAAACGTGAACACAACAAAATACCTAACGCCACGTGGCGGAATAAACCTGAGATGAGCAAATCAATATACTGTGAGCATCAGGGATGTGCATTGAGAATATTCCCCGTCAACCCGGCGTCATCATCATCTATTGTGGTAACCAAGGGGTACGCTCCTCGATCACTCATAGCCAGCGGCCTACCGCATTTATCATCTGGGGATATCATCATCATCGTGCGCTCGGGCCTCCTCGGAACGGTCCGGAGGGGTCAGCAATCTAATAAACGGCGGTCTCCAGGAACAACCGTCCCTCTCAAGTGGTGAGGATTGCTTTTCGTCCGCTGTCTACCTCTCGCGGTCGCACCACTGGAGCTCCGTTCAGGTCGGAGGGTTGCTTCTGCCCGCACCAAACCCGCCATGCAGCACGAGAGCAGCCAGTCGGGCAGGCAACGCTGCGGCCCTGGTCCAGCCTGTTTTTGCCCTCACCGGCCGCGAGCGCGATCCTCCATTTTTCTCTGGTCTCAGCGGTGACGATGTGAAGACTGGCTTGATCAGTTCAAACTGAATAGCGCATTCAACGGATGGAACGATAAATTCAAACTTCAAAACGTCTCGTTTTTTCTGACCGAAGCGACGAAGACCTGGTTCCGCAACAATGAGAAAGATATCTCTGATTGGACCGGCTTTGTCGAAGAGCTGCGCCGTATTTTTGGACGTCCTCAAAATCGGTCGGATGCAGCCAAAAGGCAACTCGCGGTCCGTGTGAAGCTACCCAAACGAGGCGTACGCGTCGTACATCGAAGATGTCCATAGGCACTGTGCCGTCGGGATGACCAGGAGATGTCGGAAACCGACCAAGTGCAGCACATCATGAAAGGGATCGCCTCTTTCGCCTTAAATGCTCTGGCGGTTCAGAAACCTGCCACCATTGCGGATGTACGCACGATCCGTCAGCGTTTGGACCACCTGCAGTCCATTCGCCTCCAACATGATTGCATGAGTTCCTGCTCCCTTCCGGATTCAGAGCTTCGTACTCTGATCCGAACAATCATACGAGAGGAGCTGCAGCAGCGTGACACTACATGCT
Organism: Haemaphysalis longicornis; assembly: GCA_013339765.2. NCBI lineage: Eukaryota > Metazoa > Arthropoda > Arachnida > Ixodida > Ixodidae > Haemaphysalis > Haemaphysalis longicornis. The sequence continues at coordinate 32,444 of JABSTR010000732.1, read as the reverse complement.
CCCAGAACACACACGTACACGCCCATCGGCTGCGTGACTTAATCAAAGAGGAACTAGCGTGCATGACCCATGTTCCACAGGCTTGTGGTCCTGCTCTTGCGCACGTCCAGTCTTACTCCGAAGCTGTTACAAGACCATCTCTGCACATGGAGCGAATTGCCCCTCCGACTACTCATGGCCACTTGACGGCTATTTCTGCGCCTTCGCCTTCACCGCCTCCATTCCCAGCGTGGCGAGCACCGCGTCCAGTAAGCGACCGGCCAGTGTGTTATTACTGTGGCATCAGAGGGCACATTTCGCGGTTTTGTCGGCGACGCCAGATGGACGAACGCCGAGGCTACGCGCCGTATGAGCCCGACGCCTACTTTGGATACGCCCATCGTCAGCGCCCCTACTCGCCAAATTCCGCGCCAACCTTCGCCCGTTCATGACGCCAGAAACGTACCACGCGATACCCGCCCGACACGACGTCGTTCCCCTTCACCCTTCCGTCGTGCTTTGTCGCCTCTCCATCCTGTCTCCAGCTCCAATGTCCCCAGACAACAGCAGGAAAACTAGACGATGCAGTTTTTGGAGGGGAAACTGCATTTTGTGGACCGATTGCAACCCCTCCCGAACTTCCGTGTAACCTGTTTATCTGTTCTCGGTCGAGGGAATTGTAGTGGAAGCGTTAGTGGATCTGGAGCTAGTTTTTCTGTGATTCATGCTGATCTGTGTTCCCGTCTGGGAAAGGTCAAGACTGTATGTTGGTTCCTATTTACATGCAGCAAATAATGAAGACATCAGGCCCTCAGCTTATTGTACCGTGCGCGTATTAATTGGAGAACTCTGCCATTCTATTCAATGTGCTGTTCTTTCGCCTTGTGCTCACCAGCTTATCCTCGGATGGGACTTTCTTTCCTCTGTCTCTGCCGTTATTTCCTGCCGTGACCGCGCCATCCGTATTGACGATACTGAAAATTCCAGTTGCCTAGATTCGCCACAGCACACACTCAAGCTGAAATGTGATCATGTTTTGGAAGCTGGTTGTGAGGGAATTCTGTCGGTCTCCTCGGACGAAATTAACCCTGACGATGTTGTTGTGGTGCCCTCTACCCGGTTCATACACCAGGGAATCTCCATCCCAACCTGCCTTGTTCGGCGTGGGCGCGGGTGTGCGGTGCTTGCTGCACTGAACACTACGAATGAGGCGATCTTACTGGCCGAAGGAACCACTATAGCTTCAGTTGCCGACCGTGCCCCTGCGTCAGTAGTTTCCGGTGACGTGTCCCCTTCCAACCAAAACTTATTTGGCTCGCTTGATGATATGTCGGTTCTTGCGTCCACTATCAGTCATGACCAGACACCTAATCAGAGAAAGTTATTACTGGACGACCTAACAAAGCACCAAGTGTCTTTCGACGCACACTCCTGTAGCCTCCCACAAACATCTGAAGCGGAGGACAGAATTAAAACGGATGGGTCAGCCGTGATCCGCCACAGGCCATATCACGTCTCCTTGTCTGAACGAAAAATCATCGCATACAATATGGCTGACATGCTCAAGCGCAATATCAGTCGGCCGTCGACGTGCTCCTGGTCTTCCCCTGTGGCACTCGTCGAGAAGAAAGGACGGTTCTGTGCGGTTATGCGTCGACTACAGGGCACTCAATAAGATCACCAAGGAAGACGTGGTATCTTATGCCCCGTATAGACGATGCCTTAGATTGTCTTCAAGGGGCCGAGTACTTCTCGAGTCTGGACTTTCGGTCGGGGCAATGGCAAATCCCGATGCATGAAGCTGTCAAAGAAAAAACCGCATTTACCACCCCCGATGGTCTTTAACGAATATAATGTAATGCCATTTGGCCTTTGCAATGCTCCGGCTACATTCGAACGTAATGATGGACACTGTGCTTCGTGGCATACAATGGAAAACTTGTTTATGCTATCTATGATGATGATGATGATGGTTGGTGTTTAATGGCGCAAGGCCAACGAGGGCAAAGAGCGCCAGAGAAGTTATTTAATGAAAAGAAGTGATTACCACAAAAGGTAGGTATAAAACGTGTAAACCGGACATTGTAAGATAAAAAAAAAGATAATGGTGATGGCTGGTGTATAGGGCCAGATTTGATTATGCATGATAAGAAATGAGGTTTAAAAACTTAACGTCTGACAAATACTTAAACACGCGTTTCACAGAAACCATGGCATCGTCACCCAGAAACAACGATGGTGTAGGGGAATATGTTGTCTGTAGATATACTCTGAAATGTTTGTGTCGTGTTGTGTCAAGTGCCTTGCATTGTATGAGTATGTGAACTACGGATAGGCCCTCCCCACACCTGCTACACAGGGGTCTTGGAGATCCCGTGAGCAGGTGCGAGTGCGTTACATGTGTATGGCCTATCCGTAATCTAGCTAAGGTACTTCAATGTGCCTGTTGTGTGAGTCAGTAGGTGTATTGTCCCAAGTGTGGTTTTATGATGTGTAGTTTGTTGTCTGTCTTGTCGCTACCAGTCTGCTTGCCAAGTTTTATCGGAGTTGCTGTCTTATGTGTGGCTTGAGGTTGTGTAAGGTGTGTTTATGTTTACTGTGTTTCGGAGTGCAGCATTGGCGTGCCATTTCATCCGCCAGTTCATTTCCGCCGATGCCAGAGTGGCCTGGCATTCAACACCACAGTCACCTCAAGGGTTGAAGAATACGCCACCATAAGTGATTTTCAGGACAAGGTTAACTCAACTCGTTTTTTCGATGACTTTCCGGATGAATAATGCACGGAACGACGCTCAGGAATCAGTACAGATGATGGATTTGGGAATATTAATGTTCAACTATGGTGATTTACAGCCAGAAAGATGCCACAGCTTCTGCCGAAAAAAATACTTGTCTTTGCATTCATGGTTCTACCTCCTTCAAAATTGGGTACATGAGCAGCACAAGACACCGCAGTGAACGTTTTTGGAAGCATCACTGAAAAAACTCTGCAGCCCTGTATTTATCCTGCAGTACATGAATGCTGCTGAATCGCAATTCTTGGTGCCCTGTTTCTTATCAAGATGCCGGTAAAAGAACAGGTCACAGAGCACAGGGCGCCGATTCCATGGTGGTATAAAATCAGTGATGGGTGTCTGTGAATGTCTAAAAAGGGTACCTCATGCTCAGAGGCTTCCTCTCTTACCCTAAGTGAAAAAGATGATGGACAGTATGATGGACGATTTAAGAAAGTTGTTGTGGAGGATGTGTCATTAATGGTGGAATTAAAAGGGCTGGTTAGTCAGGGCCATGATTTCGAGGCATACAATAAATCCATGCAAATCCTCTGGTGATATAGGGACCATTTATCACACTCGGCGTAGAGGCTCTCGACAGCGGCTAGTGCGAAAAGCACCACATGCAAGGCGAAGACCAGATGCAGCACTGGGTCGAGAATTTTCAGCGCCGTTTTCGTTGCAGAGCCCTAAATGACGCTTCCATAGCCCAATAGGGACCCCAGTAGGCTTGTAAAAATACGTAAGAGGAGTTGCTTGTCCGTTCCATAGGACTGGTGTGACAAGATTTTAAGAATGTTGAGAGCCTTTAGACATTTATGTTTCAATTGCTTAATGTGAGGGATGAATGTAAGTTTTTCATCCAACACCACTCCTAAAAACTTGTGTTCCTTCCTCACAGGAAGTGAAACGCCATTAAGTGTAATGTCTGGGTCCGGGTGGATCCCACGCTTCCTGGAGAAGACAACACAGGTGCTTTTTTCTGGAATAAGTTGAAACCCATTCTTGTCTGCCCAGCTGGCAAGTTTTTTGACAGCGAGCTGGACTTGACGCTCACAGATGGACATATTGCATGATTTAAAAGATACCTGGACGTCGTCTACATACATGGAATAAGAAATTGTCCGTGGCAATGCCTTCCCAAGGGAGTTCATTTTAACTATGAAATGAGTGCAGCTTAAAACTCCACCTTGCGGAACGCCGTTTTCTTGTACATGCATCCTTGAGAGTGCGCTACCAACTCTCACACGAAAAGTTCTTTCGGACAAATAACTAGCAAGAATGTTCATCATGTTCCCTGAGACACCAAATGACTTCAGGTCACTGAGGATCCCGTAGCGCCAGGCGGTGTCATATGCCTTCTAAGGTAAAAAAAAAACCCGCCCGCATCTTCCCACGGGGGGAACTCGAGTAAATGCGTCGCAGAGTGGTGGGGGTATGGCGTGAATGTTGCGTAATTGGGTATGGTTTGGGAATGCTTGAATTGTTATTTTCGTCTTTATTATTCTATTTATTGAATGAAGGAGAAGCGAAAGGCAAGGAGTGTTAAAGTTAAAGGTCTGTCTTTATAGCTTGGTGCCGTCAAGCAAAGCGTCAAGTCAAGCGAAAGCCAAGCAAAGACGCCCTTGACTGAATTCCGAACGCGCGCTCCGCCGCTTATATACACACCCGCCCGCGTTCGAGGGAGAGGAGTACGGGGGAGAGACGCGCATGCGCACACTTCCGTACACAAGCGCGCGAACTTTCCACGCACCCACCACGCCGTATATCAACGTGTACACGCCCTGCCGCCGTATTACTGTTGAGCGCGACGCAGCGCAAGGGGTAGCTACGACGCATGTCGCGCACAGACGCGCTCCCCCGCACCGCCGCAGCTGTTGTTGAGAGCGACGGAGCGCACGGGTACACGCGCTCCTCCCGCACCGCCGCACCTGTTGTTTGAGAGCGGTAGAAGGTACGGGGAGAGGACGCGCACCTGCGCTCGACGCGAACGCGCATGCGCAGTGAGCGTGTGGACGGCGCCGACAACATCGACGAGGTGACATCGCGAGCATAACAAATGCTCCGCATTTAAAACACTGTTGTGCAAAACTGTTTGTGAATGAAAGCGTCCTTTATGTATGATTCAAGTGCGACAAGTTGGTCTATTTGTGATCGCCCCGCCCTGAAGCCTGCCTGGCAGCCCGCAGAAGACCGTGGTACTCAAGAAAGTACACAAGTCTCCTGGTTATCATCTTCTCGAGGAGCTTGCACAGGCAGCTTGTAAGGGCGATGGGCCGATAGCTAGCGGGAGAGGAAGGGTTCTTCCCTTCCTTCAGGAAAGCCACTACTACGGCCCTCCCTCCAAGAGCGAGGAATGTGCCCGAAAGCCATATGTTATTGTATAGATGTAGAAGTGTTTCAAGGGTGACTGAGTGTAGGTGTTGTATCATGGTGTATGTGATTTTGCCTGCACCTGGAGCTGAAGGCTTACATGCTGCCAGGGCTGCCTTCAGCTCATGAATTGAAAAAGGAGAATTGTAAGGAAGTGTGCGACTTGTTGCTATCACGCAGTGACTTCTTTTTTACAGATGTTTTGTGTGTTTGTGTAGTGTGCTGAACTGGACACGTGTTCGAAGTGTTGTGCAAGTGTGTTAGCCTGGTCTTCCAGGTGTGTCCCCTGTTGTACTACCAGGGGCAGGCTGTGTGTCCTGTTGTCCTTGAGCTTACGTATGTGTGTCCAGACGTTTGTGTGTGTCCGTGTACGAGTTTATGGATGTCAAGAAGGAGTGCCAACTCTCTCGTATTGTCCCACGGCGCACACGTTTTCCAAACGCCTTGGCCCGTTTGAGCAAGAGGAGGTTACTCGACGTGGGGTACCGACGAAGGATACCCCACGCCTTGTTCTGGGCCTCTCGCGCCCACCTACAGTCCTCATTCCACCACGGCCCTCCTCTGGTTGCGCGGGGCACAGAGGCGTGGGGAATGACTTTTTGGCGGCGTCGAGGATGTGCGCCGTGAGGATGTTGGGTAGCTTCTTCAACTGTAGGTGTCCTATGTATGTGTGGTGTAGTTTGGATGTCTCTGTAAAGGTGTTCCAGTTAGCTCGTGCTTCATTGAACCTATTATGGGAAGGTGGCCTTTACCTATGTATGTTAGTGAGGTGGGGAAGTGGTCACTGCCATACTGGTCAGTGCCCACACCCCACTCAAGACATGGAAAGAGAATTTCCGAACCAATAGCCAAGTCAAGATTTGAGTATGTATTGTGTCCTATGTTATGGTATGTAGGCTGGTTCTTGTTGAAAAGGCATGCTCCAGAGGATGTTAAAAACTTCTCTATCAGGCGACCTCGGGCATCCGTGCGAGAAGAGCCCCAAAGAGAATTGTGTGCATTGAAGTCGCCTGTTAGGATGTATGGTTCAGGCAGCTGGTCGACCAGCGCCTCAAAGTCAGAGCTCAGAAGTGCAAGATCAGGAGAGATGTAGATGGAGCATACCGTTATCAACCTATTAAATATTATTGTGCGAACGGCTACAGCCTCAAGGACGGTGTTCAAGGTGGCAGGGTGGCATGCTAAGGATTTGCGGGCGATTATGGCCACACCGCCAGAAGAGTGTGTACAGCCATCCCTGTCCTTTCTGCATATCAGGTAACTATTCAAGAAATTTGTGTGCTTGGAATTCAGATGTGTTTCCTGGACACACATTAAACTTGGCTGGTTGGCATGCAGAATCTCATGCACGTCGTCAAGAGTATTCAGAAGGCCTCTTCAGTTCCATTGAACAATGTTTTCTCTTCCCATTATTATGTGTTCAGAGCTACTGGAGTGTGACTGCTTATGTAGGGTCTTTCGGGGCTTGCACTCTTGGGAGGGGCTTTTTCGCCTTCTCTAGTGACCTGGACGTCGCAGCCCGTTCCTTTCGTTGCGATGAAAGCCGGAAGGGCTCCACGTCCATGTCGTCATCTCAAGGCAAGGGGGTGCCCAGCGGACTGGGCCCCCTTGACGTGGTACCCTTTCGGGTTTTCTTTGCCTGCGCTGCCAGTGCCGAAGGCGTGGGGAGCACCACAGATGGCACAGGCAGTGAGGCAGGGGAGGAGGTCGCTGCGACTGCCCCTGTCTCCATCTCGTCCGGGCCCTCGCGTGTGCTTCGGGCCGTGGAGAAGAGGAAACAGTGGGTGCAGCAGCTTCCCACCAGACGTGTTTGCCACCACAGCCGCTGCCGCGATCAGCGAGCGGTGCGAAGGCGGGTTGGGCTGCCAGAGGCAACCCAGGGGGGGGGGGGGGTGCGGGGGCGGGACCAAGTCCGAACTCGCGGTACTGGGTCCCCGCCGAAAACCAGACGCCGCTCCGCCCCCCGGCGAGCTGCGTCGGCGTACCTCCCCCAGAGGGAAAGAGGCGAACCTCTTCCGCGCCTCTGGGAAAGTGATGTTTTCAATGACCTTGATGTTAATGATTTCTTTTCTAATTGAAACATTCGCATTTTCTGGAGTAAGCCGCATGTGGACCCTGGACAGTTTACACAAAAGAAGTTGTTCGCACGTTGCAGTTTTCGGCCGGGTGATCGTGCTGGGGCGCATTTTGCGCAGGTAAGTCGGCCGCGACAGGCGGTTTGTGCCGTGCCACGAACCGTTGGCACTTGAAACAGTGCACCGTGGGTTCGGGATGTAAGGCCGGACTGAACAACGGGATGTAACCTGCGTTGATGAATTTGTGGAAGGGTTCGGACTTGTCGAAGGTTAGGATGAGGTGCTTTGTCGGTATTTGTTTATCGTCTCTGCGGATGGTTATGGCGCCTGACCGCTTTACGCCCTGACTACGAAGGCCCTCCAGCAGGTCAGCTTCAGATTCATTGATTAGGTCATATTCGGAAATCACGCCCTGGGAGCTGTCTAGGCTGCGGTGGGGCGTGACTCGGATGGCCAGATCGGCGATGCGGGTTTGTGCAAGTAGTTTATCAGCCTGATCCTGGCTACTGACTTCAACAAGGATTTCACCGGTTCTTTGTTTTTTGGCTTTATATGATTCGCCAATGACACCTTCAAGAAATTTGGAGACGAGAAATACTGACTTTGAAGCAAGAGCGTTCAACTGGTCAACTGAATCTATCACTAAGAAGCGAGAGTAGTTGTTCGGTTTCGGAATACTCAAGTTGGGAAGTGGTGGAAAGGAAACTTCGGTGCGGCCCCTTTTCAAATAAAATCAAATCAAATCAAATCACTTTATTCAAGCGGGGGCTGATCAAATCAAACGGGGGCCAATCACGTTTGGGGGGGGGGTTGGAAAATGCCATATGATACATTGGAAAGCAGGGAGACGGGGGTACATTCTCCTTTGACCTTACCCTGTTAGTCAGAGGTCCCGGAGCTCCCAGCCTGGTAGACAGGCAGGGAGCCCATCGGCCGGAGCTTGACCAAGGCTCCGACGGCCACCGTTTACGGCTTCTACCCTTCATCTTTCAACACCTCGCCACGGTTGGACACGGCTATGTATGGGAGCTCGGGGTCCGCGGTGTCGCTGCTCACCGTCACCATGAATACTCAAGGTGCCCCGTGCGGGGTGTTTATGCTATCTAGACGATGTTATTTTTTCGTCCACATGAAAGAAAGAAAACGAAGGAGATCCCCTCACGAATTTGCCACACTCGAGTGTGGCGAATTTGTGAGGGGGAGGTTGGTTTCCCGAAAGGCGCGAGACACTGCTCCGAAAGTTAAGGGTTAGGGCGGTATGCCGAGCTCTTGCCCGACACATGTGTGGAAACCGCCCTCGGCGTCCAGTGGCACCCGAGAAAGGAAACGCAAAACCGGGCATCCATAAAAGCAAGTGGGTTGTCCTCTCAAGTTCGCAAAAAACACAGAAGCCCAGCACGCGCTGCGTGCTGCACGTACATCGCGTTTTCTGGTCCTTCGTCATCCTTCTCGTTGCGTGGCTCATCCGAACCGCGCGCCATTTGTGCGGGAGTTTCAAACACGATTTACAAGAAGGTGCTCCGCAGCGCCGACGCGCATCGAGACAACGGCAGAGTAGCGCGCGCCGCCGTGCGTTCGCTGATCACGTGAGCACTTCCTGCACACAGCAGCTATGCGCCTATGGCTGCGGAAATGCACCACGAATAAAATTTCGGGGGGTGCTGTAGCAGCAAAAACTCATTTGGCTACTTCTCTGCATGGTGCAGATCCCACAAGCGACGAGATGATGCTACAGTGTACGTTGAGCTCGGGGGACACGTCCGAACACCGGACAGAATGCAAGGCAGCACGCACACGTTTACGTGGACGGATTGGGAGGATTTTAGAAAGCGAGCGATCGACAACTTCACGAAGCAGAAGAAATCACGGAAATCGAAGCGTGGTCCCGCGCCTTGGTAGAGGACGCTAACTCGTCGACCAAGACGATCGAAACCGATGTGGACACCGAAAAGATGGACAGCCGCCTGGCGCACCTCATAGAGGCGAAGAATTCGATCCTGGCCGGATGGAAAACACAGAGACTCAACCGGAGGCTCAGAAAGAAGGTTGCCGAGCTAAACCGCAGCATCGAGGAGCACTGCCGCATGCTCAACCACCAGCAATGGGATGAGCTGTGCAATGCGGTGGACGGCCAACTGCACAACGGCAAAGCGTGGAGCCTGCTAAAGCGTCTGCTGGATGAAACACACCAAGTCTCACCAGAGGGACCGCCTCGCACGCCTGCTACACAAGGAGCTCGGGGAACATGGTAAAGATGCGGTGGCCGCCCGCCTGCGCGCAAAATACCTGCCGCATATTCCGACCGTACAGCACGGCCCGTACACGGGCGAACCCAACGAAGAACTAGATAGAGACTTCAGTGTGGAAGAGATCAGTACAGCACTGGATGAACTCAACAGCAGATCGGCACCGGGCCCCGACCGGGTGTCGAACCGCGCCCTGAAGAATCTCGACGATCGCTGGGTGGAACAACTGACCGACTACATCAACGCATGCTGGCGTCGAGGCAGCCTACCGCGGCAGTGGAAGACCGCGAAGACGATCTTAATCCCGAAACTCGGCAAACCGCCGAGCATCGACAACCTCCGCCCCATATCGCTGACATCGTGCGTCGGCAAAGTCATGGAGCACGCACTTCTCAATCGATGGCAATGTACCTGGGCAGAAAGGGATATACCCACCGTTACCTCCTTCGCTTCCGCAACACCTCGGTACGCGAGACGCCATGACTCATTTGAAGCATCAAGTGCTTGACAACAAAACCAAGGGAACCAGGGCAATCCTAGGACTCGACCTAGAAAGTGCCTTCGACAAGGTCGCGCACTTGGCGATCCTGCGACAAATTGCACAACGAAACCTCGGCCGGCGCACTTACAACTGCATGAAAGACTTCCTGACGGACATACGCGCCGGACTAGTGGCAGGAGATCTCCAACTCGAAGAGCAAACGTTGGGCAGCGCTGGCACCCCGCAGGGCTCGGTCATCTCGCCCAGGCTCGGTCATCTCGCCCACACTCTTCCACCTGGTCATGATCGGGGTGGTAGAGAAGCTGCAAGACATTGAAGACGTCCGGCACACTATATACGCCGACGACATTACTCTCTGGGTGTGCAGAGGCAGCGACGGTCACATCGAGTCGACACTGCAGTCTGCAATCGACGCAGTAGAAACCCATCTACAAGGCACGGGTTTGCGGTGCTCTCCCAAGAAATCAGAACTCCTTCTCTACCGCCCGACACAACGCGGCAAACTCAAAGCGCAAAGAAAATATGAGGAAATCATTCTACGCACGAGCGACGGCACGGTCATCCGTACAGTCCCAAAAATCAGAGTCCTCGGCATGATAATCGACGCCACGGGCCACAACGGCGGAGCCTTCACCAAGAGTAATGCATAAGACGCTCCAACGCCCCGAGACTCATCAAGAGAGATCACCAACAGAAGGAGCGGAATGAGGGAGGGAAAAATCTCTCACGCGGCTCATCCACTCGTTCGTCGTCTTGCCACATCGCTTATGTCGCGGCCTTTCATAACTGGTACAGGCAAGAAGAAGACAAGATCAACCTCCTCATACGAAGGGTTTACAAGATCGCCTTGGGCCTGCCGGAATCCACCGGCACGAACCGCCTGTTCCAAGTGGGCATCCACAACACACTGAAGGAAATCGCAGAGGCACAGCGTACCTCGCAGCTGGAGCGGTTGTCGGCACGAGCGCTGCCCGCCACATCTCGAGACCCTTGGCGTCGGATACACACACCTGCAGGGACATAAAGTCACCGTCCCAGACACCATCCGGCAGACATTAGAGTCGATCCGATCCCCAGAAACGTTCATCCGGAGTACAACCGAGACAGAAGAGAGGCCCGAGCCAAGGCTCTCCTGAACGCCCACGGCAACGATCTGGGTACGCGATTTGTGGACGCCGCTGAATACGAGAAAGGTTCCCGATTTGCCGTGACGGTCGTCGATTCAGACTGGGCGACAAAGATATCAGCAAGCGTGGCATGCGAGCATGCAGAGAAGCGGAGGAAATAGCAGTCGCCTCGCCCTCACGGACCCGGCGTGCAAAACGGTCCTATGCGACTCCAGACAAGCGATTAGGAACTTCGCCAAAGGACGGATATCGCCGATAGCTGCCAGAATCCTAAGCCGACGCCAAGTCCATGGAGAAGAAGAACCACAAACCCGACTCCACTGGTTCCCGGCACACATGGGGGAAGTCTCCGAGACCCATCGTAATGGCAACGAGACGGCATACGCCAGGGCGCGCGAGCTAACAAACCGCGCCGGCGACGATCGTCCGTGGTTCAGCACCAAAGATCTAATGACGACCTACAACGAAATCACCAAGGCAATCCGCTTGGCTCGACGGACCCTCTCTCCGCCCAGCGATAAGCTGGACAGGTCACAGGCGGTCCGCACTCAGGCAACTGCAGACCGCACGTACCCTAGCCCGGCACACTATCACAGAATGTATCCGGAAATTTACACGACCAAAACATGTAAAGTCTGCCGCAAAGAGGTAGCCACCTTAGCCCACATGCTCTGGGATTGTACCAAAGATCCACAGGGTGCTAACTCCGGAACCCTCCCGCAGTGGCTGTCCGCTGCCTTGTGCAGCACCAGCCTCGACGACCAACTCTGGGCCGTCCGCAGACCTGTGAAGGCGGTGAAGTGGCAGTACTTCGACGCCCCCAAACGGGCGAAGAGGACCAGCGTGACGCCCCTAAGCGGGTGACTAGTCCCGGTCAGCGAAAGCTTGCAGGCTGTCAACAAAGTTTTTGCCAACCAACCAACGGAAAATTGGACGAGCCACCGACCGGAAAAAGGACGTCTCTGGTGCGCGTAGAAGCATACAGTAGACTCCGGTAAGACGGATTCGAAGCGACCGGGAAAATGTACTCGTATTATCACAAATTCGACTTCAGCGGACGTTTTTTTGCTATTGCGGACGTTACAAGAGAGCGAAAGTGTTGTTCCTCATAACCATAGAGTTCTTCTCAACCCAGTTCGTCTTAATTGGAGTCTGCAGTAGTTTGCCAAGTGACCGCACGATGGGTCCTAAACCCGCAGTGAAACAGCGTCGCTTCACGTGGTGTGGGGCTTTTATATGCGAGTCCGTACTGACTCTTGTCTTCGCCGCGTCGATACGCGCCGACGGTGAGACAAAGCGGCGCAACCTCACTGCGCTGTTTCTCGATGCGACAAAAGAGTTTGAGATGCGCGGTACTGCAAAACGAGTTCCGTTTCAAAACTTGTAGAAACAGCGCCCACACTGTAAGCACGGAGAAAGGACAACAACACGAACTGCAGTTGCTTTTGTAGCGTGAGCTACACTGCCGAGGTTGAGCAAGTTTCGCGTGGCTCAGGAGAGCCACGTCACACGGCGCACAGAACGTTGCTCGCTGCCCGGCGTCTCTCACACACCACACGCGTCCAGCGTCTTCGCCAACCTCCTTCCGCACGTGGCGGCCCGGTCCACTTGATGATCATTGCGAGGGGTGGCCGGGTGTGAACCGATGGCTCGTGCGTCGCAGCAACACCGGCGTGCGCCTTGTGGAACCAGCGTAGCTCTTAGGGGCGATTGGTTGACGCTGCGCCGGAGCCGCTTGATGAATAGACATGTGCCACATAATGCGTACACCGCGTTTGTATCAATTGAAGCAGCAGTAAGCATGGTAATCAATTGTAATCCTAGACAAACAGGAAAGCTATGGAATAACCAGTTGAACCTTAGCTCACGCTACGTATAGTCCTGGCATAGCCGGGCTAAGCGACTGCTAATGTTTTGTATTTTCTGCAGTTTTATTTTGCTCTTCCTAGACACTGCTATCTTTTTTGTTTGCCAGTTTTATTCGCTGTTCGTATTTTTACATACATGGCGTTGTTTCCTATTTTTACCAAGAAACCCAAATTTCCACTTTGTTAGGGATAGTAATTGGTTTTTCAGGGTATGCGATAGGTTTATCTAAGTCGTATTCCACCAAACAACGAACGATGTATAAGTTTCACCTTCGAACTCTGCATCAAAGCTGCGAGAATAGGCATTGATTTCAAAGGAAGATTCACTCCAAACCCATTCCTAGAACCAGTCGCTGGAACCGGTACGATTTATGTTTCCCTATTCCGAGGTCCCACCGGGGCGTTTCCTTGCAGGATTTCGACGAGCTCCGCTTCTACGGCCACGGCTCGGTGAGAACCCTCGGTGTCGGGCCTGCGGTCGACGTTGCAGAGAGGGGAGCTGCGGCTGCTGCTGTCGTGGGACGTTGTTCGCACCATGGCGCCGGTGGTGTCCGAAGCGAGCGTGCCGGCAGACAGCACGCCGCCGTACCGCCGCTGCTGGCGCCTCATTCAGCACGCTCTCGGGGTGCGTAGGCCTTTTTCTGATGCCACCCAGCCTTTGGCTGGCTAGCACGTCTTCGCAGGGGAATCGCTTAGCGTGGATGGACTCCTTGTCGCAGTAAAAACAGTTTGGATCGAGTAAGGCCGCGTTCAGACTACAGTCGCATCAGTCGTAAGTGGCGTATTTATCGCAGTCTGCGCAACTGCTGGAAAGGGACCGGGCAGCTGGACGGGTGGCGCCACCGCTCGGCGCTCCCCTCGTTAGTGGAATGAGCCCGTGCATTGGACTACACAGCCTCCCGTTGTTTCTGTCGTGTTTGCTTCAGTGCTTTGAATGTTTCGTCGCTGCTGTGAGCGGACGTGTGAGATGAAGCGAAGTCTAGACAGATGCGTTGGGTTCTTAAATGCAGTAACGGCTACGTAAACTTGTCGGACGCTTCTAAATTTGGGTATCGGCTACAATGGCATGAGCGCTTTTTGCAGCGATCTACGCTTGGCTCCACCCGTTCTGAGTACGAATAAAAGTGCTATTATTAGTATTAATTTCTTCCTAAATGTACTAACGGCTACATAAACTGCTTTGACGCTTCTAAGTTTGGCAACATTTACTACATGGGCTACACTGACATGAGCGCTTTTGCAGCGCTCTGTGCATGGCTCCGCGCGATCTGAGTAGGAATAAAACTATTATGAATATTAGAATTCATTTCTACCACTTTAAATTATCTTCACTGGTTTCAATGACTACGGTTTACACGCCAGCTTTAGCACTGGGATACCTCGATACGTGTGCTTTGAAAGAGAAGGCACCTGCGTGCGAGATGGATTACCGTGTAGCCGTAGAAATGTGCGGCCGTTTGCACTTTCTTTCTGTAACCCTGAGCTTTGTGCCTTCGGTTTTGGTGAGAGACACTGTGATAGCATAGGAGCCTGAAAGCCGAAGTGGAACTCCCACGTTTGTAGCGGTCATTTTATCAAGAGCCAAAGTTATTAACCGACCCAACCGCCCAAGCTACAAACCATCCCTCCTCCCTTTCCAGTTTTACCACCTGAGTTGAATAAAGACTGCCACCAATAGTTTAAAAATGTGGCAGTGTTAACGTCAGCCGGTGTTCTTTAATGCATAAGTATTCTTTACATAGTACCTAAAAAATCGCTAATGCCTTGTGAGGACACCAAAAACGCGCGATTAGTTGCCTCAAATATGGGTGCATCAGCCGGAGTCCTCCGCCGCAGACACATTTCCGACACGCTGGAAATAGTTATAGTTTAGACTTGGAGAGGGGTGCATGGAAGTTCAAAATTAAACAGCAAAATTATCTAGCTCTCCGTCTAATGGTTGCGATGGTTGAACGCAATGCTTTTTTCGTGCGAAATCTAATGGGAAATGGTCAAAGTCAAAGACCCTGCGATCAAAAGACCAAACTGCGTGCTGGTAAGATTCAATGACCAACTAGCCAAAGTTTAAACCCAGAAGGCAACCAAGGACACACACCAGGAAGCTTTGCGATAAACCATCATCGTCGTTAGACGAAGTAGTGCATGATTTTTCAAGCGGAGGTGGCAGCTGGTAAACTGACCGCAGCATCCAGTTGTGAAACTGAGTACAGGTTTCGGGCACCCTCCTGTCTCGCGTCCTTCAGCCACGCAGGAATTGGTTTTTGAAAAAACATTTACCAACTAGCCAGCAACCATTGCAATTCTTGTAAATAAATGCTTCTCTACGACAAGCAATGACGTTCTACTATCATGTGGTATTTATTCTGTAAACGATTCCCGACGACTAAGAGCATTTCTGTGAAATTGAACACGTTTCAGCCGTAACTAATGAAGCACGGAAGCGTCGTCCATCACAATTACTGTTTTGAGGTAAATCTTAGAAGGAGCCCCCCAACTTTGTCTTTCGCTTGTGCACGGCGCTGTTTAGTCATCAACTGCCAAAGGCCAGTGCCACAGCATTCCTGAATCTGTGGCACACACCGGCTTTGTGGGATCATTTAGCTGCAATACACTCCTCGATACGCGAAACTGCTTGCAGGCATGAAAAAATTGCATGAAGGAACGGACTTTCACTTCCACCTTGACTTTCAGCTTGGCGCATTCAGCGTCGTCTGCTATATGTAAATACTGAGTATGGACGTAAATCACACATGGCATGCCTCGTAAAGGTCACATCCACAGTCAAGATTTACCGATCTGAAAAAAGCCCTTGTGGTTATGTACGCTTATGAAGCCGCACCGCAGAAAAACGACAGACAGCCATGCACAATAACGCTGCGCTGACCGCCACCGGCATTCCACTGACGAGCGGTTCGCCACGGGCGGCGCTGTTCGCTGAAGCGATGGTGGTGCCATACAACGGCCGCCCGGTCCCTATACGCAGCTAGCAAGCGACTATTCATTCATTTATTTATTTTATTTAAACATACTGCCAATTCCTCACGGAATTCTCGCAGGAAGGGCACATACACAGTACATGTCAGAATTTTTCGAGCACAGTGAGGTTACACAATCGGTTGACTATAGTGCACATTATAAACTCTACTCGACATTTAGTATGAAACATTGTACATGCAACAAATATGCGCAAGGAACGCATACATTTTACAAAAGTAACATACCGTACAGGATTTGATAATACAGGTTACAACATTCCTCTGCATACGGGATTACTGATTACTGCGTACGGGATTACTGATTCCTCTGCGTACGGGATTACAAACCTCTCAAAAATTCATGATTTCGTGACAAGAGGATACACAAAATGAGTTGATGCACACATTCACACGGTGATAACAAGTTATAATCACATCGTGTTAATTTTCTTTTCTACCAGTCTTAAAAACTGTTAAATTCGAGGTACCAGTTATTGAGTTGCCTAGAGAATTGCATTCCTTTATTGCTAATTGAAAGAAAGCATACTTCAAAGGCTACGTTGAACCGGTATTCTATTAGCCTTTGGTTTGGTTAGGTTTGGTTAGTTTGGTTAGCCTTGTTCGATCAAATAGTTGGAAGCCTCTAAATTGAGGTGTAACAAAAATTTTAATCCAGCTATCTGGCGTCCATTATCGAGGGTAAATAGGCCAGCTTGTTTTAATAGCTCCGCCGGAGAGTCGCTCATTTTATATCGGCTATAGATAAACCTTACCGCTTTCCTTTGGACATCTTCCAACTTATTGATCAATTCTTTAGTAAAGAGGGCCCAAACGATATTGGCATATTCAAGTACGGGCCGGACATACGTCGTGTAGGCCAATAGCTTTACGTAAGGTGGTGCCTGTCAGAAGACGTGATGTTGTTTATGTGCGATTCCCATCTGTAATTGGTGGTTATTGTAACTCCTAGGTACAATAACCACCGATTATTGCTCCGTTATTTATGCTCCGTTACATGCGCAAGGGGGTTATTTTGATATTGTAAAGCAAGTCGGAAATGTTTCTTTTTCTGCTTACAGTCAGGAGCGAACACTTTTGGAGTTCAGCAGCATTTGATTTTCCTCGCACCAATCGCATACCTTCGACAAGGCGTTTTGTAGAGTTAAGCTCTGTAAATCACACCATCATCTGCGAAAAGTTTTATATTGGCTGGTACCCTTGATGGTACATAATTATAGAAAATAAGAAACAGAAGAGGGGTCAAAACAGAACCCTGGGGAACTCCTTATGATACTGGTGTTATTGCGGATGTATTATTGTTGAATTCTACTGCACTGCATGCGATTAGTTAGGTAATATTTATTCCAAGTAGCAAGGACTGTGTCGCCAGCACATTTTCCAACTTTCGTAGCAGCTTTACATGAGGCACTGTATCGAAGGCTCTCGCAAGTCTAAAAATATTAGGGTCAATTTGTTCTGATTTAAATTATTAAGACCTGTGATATATCGTGCGTTAGTTCGACTAGCTGCGTGACAGTAGATAGACCTTGCCTAAAGCCGTGCTGGTACCCTGTCGATATAAAATGCTCTAGCTCGAGAGAATGACGTAATGTTTTTGAGGATGACGTGTCCTAGTATTTTGCATACAGTGCATGTTAAAAATATGGGACGAAGGTTGTTGAAATCACCTGTATTTTCTGATTTATGCACTCGGACAACCTTGGCAATTTTCCATTCTTGTGGTAAAAACACCAGTTGAATAGTGACTTGTTGAAAAGGATGCATAAATATGTAGCTATTAGTTCCGCGTATCTTACAAGAAAAATATTGTGGATATTGTTAGGATGAAAATAAGGCGTATTTGCGGTATTCACCCGTCTGCGATGGTTGCATGCAGCAGCGTATCAACAAACAGTTCGCAAGCTGGCCGATCAACCTTCTCTCTTCTTCTTTCTCCAACCGAGCACCGTCCACTGACTTTCGTCGTCTTCGTCGTTTGCCTGTATTTGGAGCGTCACGTAACATGACCCCCGGCGGCGAAAGAACCGTCCCGGTGTTGGCTAGGGGTCGCTATCGGCAGGCGTTCCGACAGGCCGTGAGGCGAGATAAGTGAACAACGTCCGATGAAGGAGACGCTTGGGATGTGGAGGGGCAGTAAAGGAGAAACTTTCGTACGTGACAATCCGTCACCTGTCGCAGCACCTGATAATGGTCCGGTAGTAACGGGTGCATAAAACTTGCGGAACGGCCAACACGGTGAAGAGGCGTCCACAGGAGCACCAGAGAGCCAGGCGGAAAAGACAGTGTGGTGCTTATCGTCATAACAAGGTACTTTTGGGCCACCTGGGAATCACACAACCACGCGCGGAGCGACGTTACGTGCTAGCGCAGCCCGCGTGAATTGCGTCGTGAGTGTAGGCTGTTGGTGAAGAAGCGGGAGCAGGCAGTAAAGTGTCCATTGGCAAAGCTGGTTCTCGACCGTACAACAGATAAAACGGGGAATAGCCGGTGGTATTATGGCGTGAAGAGTTATAAGCGAAAGTGACATATGGAAGCATGGCATCCCAGTCTTTGTGGTCAGATGAGACATACACGGCCATCATTTCGGTGAGTGTGCGATTAAAGCGTTCGGTCAGACCATTTGTCTGGGGATGGTATGCTGTGGTCAACTTGTGTCGGGTGGAGCACGAGCGAAGCAAGGCCGGCGACGACTTTGCAAAGAATGGAAACGACCACGGTCTTTGAGGAGTTCCCGCGGAGCAACCGTGCTGCAAAATGACGTTTTTGGGAGGAAGTCGGCAACATCAGTGGCACAGCTTGTCGACAGGGCACGGGTGATGGCATATCGGGTCGCGTAGTCGGTAGCAACCGCAATCCACCTATTGCCGGACAGCAATGAAGGGAAAGGGCCAAGAAGGTCCAAGCCGACGCGGAAGAATGGTTCGGTCGGAAATCGACGGGCTGAAGGGGACCTGCAGGGAGCACTGACAATTTCCTTGCGGCGCTGGCACAAATTCGCAAGCGTTGACGTATGTTTGACCGTCTTATAAACACCAGGCCAGAAGAATCGGTGGCGGGCGCGAGCATAAGTTCGCGCAACACCGAGATGGCCAGCCAAGGGGACGTCGTGAAGCTGTTGGAGGGCATCTAGGCGCAAGTGTTCAGGTACCACAAGGAGGACGTCAGGCCCATCCGAGCGGTAGTTACGACGGTAGAGGACTCCCTTACGGAGGAGGAAGGCCCGTAGCGATGGGTGAGAAGGGTCACATTGGGGGCGTTCGATTATTGCGAGCAATGAAGAGTCACGGCGTTGCTCTTCGCCCATCTGGAGGAAATCGGATATTGCCAAGAGGTGGGCATCGTCAGCGATGTCTGGCGTACCGACGGGGTAACAGGATAGACAGTCGGCGTCGTTGTGCAAATATCCAGACTTGTGCACAACGTTGTTGTACTCTTGTAGTCGTAGTGCCCAACGACCAAGCCGCCGGTGTGGTCCTTTAAAGATGATAGCCAGCAGAGCGCATGGTGGTCTGTCACTACGGTGAAATCGCGACCATATAAGTACGGTCGAAATTTTCTGACAGCCCAAGCCAGCGCAAGGCACTCGCGTTCCGTGATGGAATAGTTGCGTTCTGCCGGTGACAAGAGGCAGCTCGCGAACGCAATCACCCGCTCGTGACCACACTGGACTTGGGCGAGCGCAGCACCTACGCCATGGCCACTGGCGTCAGTGCGCACCTGAGTGGGAGCACAAGGGTCGAAGTGCCCCAAGATTGGTGAGCTGGTCAGAGTCTCGACGAGGCGAGAAAAGGCTGCGGCTTGCTCAGGGGCCCAAGCAAGTGGAGTATGGTTCTTGAGAAGTTTCTGTAAGGGGTTTGGCGATTTAGGCGAAATTTCGGACGAAGCGGCGGAAATAGGAGCACACACCGACACAACTGCGCACATCTGTTGCTGAGCGTGAAATGGGAAATTTTAGCACAGCTTCAATCTTGTCGTGGTCAGGTTGCACTCCTTTAGCATCGACCAGGTGGCCGAGGATGGTGATTTGCCGTCGTACAAACTTGCATTTGGAAGAGTAAGTTGAAGTAAAGTTGAAGGACAGTGCATTGGAAGAGAAAGCGATGCAAAAAGTCTAAAGGTGGAGAGTCCAGTAGCTGAGCTCGGCGAAAAACGGCCAGAAACGTCCGACAGTCGCTGGAGGTGGGGTCGCAAACGTTGGAGAAAAGACGATAACTTCAGCAAGATAGCAAAGGGAAGTCGACCATTTAAAGGCGTGGAGGAGACAGTCCATCATTCGCTCGAACGTAGTTCGGGCATTACAAGTCCGAATGGCATTACTTTGAATTGGTAGAGTCCGTCCGGTGTAATAAAAGCCGTCTTTTCACGGTCCTTGTCATCGGCAGTGACCTGCCAGTAGCCGGACGAGGAGATCAATGGAAGAAAAGTACGCGGGCACCATGAAGGCAATCGAGCGCATCGTCGAATTCTTGGAAGGGGATAGACGCCCTTCTTTGTGATTTTGTTAAGGTGCCGGTAGTCTACGCAGAATGGCCAGGTTTCATTTTTCTTTTTAACCAGGACAACCAGTGACGCCCAAGGACTTGAGGATGGCTCAACGATGTCTCTATTAAGCATTTTTCCACCTCTGTTTGGATAACAAGCCGCTCAGCGTGGTACACACGATACGGCCGTTTGTGCACAGGGCTGGCGTCTCCGGTGTTAATACGACGACGGACGATGGATGTCTGGGCCCAAAGTACGATCACCGAAATCGAAGATGTCGCTGTATGACTCCCAAAGCGCAACGCAGGTATTGAGCTTGCATCGTGCTTAGAATCAACTGCAATCATCTTCGAAAGTTGGGTATCTTCCCGCGGAGGAGTCGGGCGGGGTGTTTCAGCACCGATTGAAGGTTCGCCAAAGGTTGCTGCGGAAACGTCGTAATCACAAACCGGCGCCAACGTGGCGAGTGTCATACCGTGCGGAAGAACCTGCGGACAGAAGCTGAAATTCAGGAAGGGCAACGTGACTTCGTTGTTGGTAACACTAACAACGGTATGAGGTAGGCTCACGCTGTGCGCAAGCAGCACATCAATGATTGGTGACACTACGTAATCACCGTTGAGAACTGGATCTGCACGACAGGGGGAACATACACTCTAAGAAATCGGGGGAGTAGTTGAAGAGTCCAACAGTCATTGTACTCCTGCAAGCGTTGGCGCGCTCCCCTCGAAAGCTGCGGGGAGTTGGATGTAATGTTCGCTCCCATGAGGAGGAAGAGCAAAACTGACAGCGTACTCTTCTCGTGCGCGGCGGAGTGCAGCCCCAGTTCCGCTCCCGCACCAGTGAAGAGTAAAGCTGCACATCGTCTCCTCTCTCCAGTACGAAGAGTAAAATTGCAATTTCATTCTTGTCAAGTGCGGGAGTAAGCATGGAGAGGCACTCCTACCATTTACGCACACCAACTCATCAGCGATGTTTTATTTGCATACGTATATATTATATAAAGCAGTTGTGTAAAAAGCGCCCGAGTACTTCCGTCGCACATTCTAAACGTGCAAGAATATGAATTCATGTAACGATTGCTCGCAGCGTTCAGTGACATGAATGGAGCAAGCTTAACAAAACTAGAAAAACGCATGTCTCGATTTGGTTTTGTTTCTTTGTTTTGTTTTTTCCTCTGTAATGGCTTAGTTATCGACATTTAAAAAGTTGTCAGACTATGCATCATAAAAGGTGCGCACCACGGAGGAAAGAATACTGCGCGCCGATTTCAGCGATTACGCCGATTACACCGAGGGCATCCCAGCGGCGGCGGCGCGGCGGTGGACGCCGCGTCTCCGTAGCTCAGCCCGACGAATATACGGCGTACTACCACGGCGGATTTTCCGCCACGCGATCTCGCGTCTACGGTGAAAACCGACACAGGCGGTGCACCCGCAAGAACCGGGCGAGCGACGACTGATCGCGCCAGACCGTGATGTCCCGCCAGCGCGGAACACAGGGCTGCGCTTTGTAAACCATGTGCTACGCACGAAGTGGACTTTCAAACAGACGCTTCATCCAACATGGGAAGTTCGACCTGCCCTTATCGTCATGCTTGCTTGAACACAGTACGACGCGTGCTCCCATCGAATAGGAGAAACTAGGTTTTGAGAATTAAAGGTATAATTATTGAGAAAACTGAGGTTACAGTGGATCAGGACAGAAGAGCACGGGGAGAAAACGTCTCACGCGGTGCGCAGGCGTGGGGCGACTCTCCTCGGCGAACAGCACACACACGTGACACGCCCCAGGCAAGACTCCAAAGCTCTCACTCGTTGGTATAAACATCCGGCCGCGTTCGCTGCGACGGTGGCGGTTTCAGGTGTTTCGTGCTCCGGGCTTGGCCCCTCGGCAGGCTGCCGGTGTCTGTTTTCGTTTTCGCCTTCTCGGCGCCAGCATTCTCGGCGCGAGAATTATCCGAAGCTTCGGAGACGGCTTGCTCAACATGGGAAGTTTGACCTGCCCTTATCGTCATACTTGCTTGAACGCAGTGTGACGTGTGCTCGCTAACTGCTTGCATGCCTGTGCGTCAGCGTTAGATCACGAACACGTAAGCAAGCCGTATATTAGTTCGTTCGTGCGTGCGTGCATGCGTGGAACTAGTTTTTATTTCGGACGGACATCACAGCTGCGGCGGCGCAGAGGCCGATACCGGAACTATATGCACTGTGTAGCAATGCGCGCGCAAGCCGCCGGACCAGCCGGTGTGCAGTCGCTGCCTTTGCAGGCTTCGCGCCTTAAGCTTGGGATCTTGGGATGACGACCATGGATTTATCTACCGGACGAAGAAATGCTGGCTGGAAGTGGAGGTAAGCCATTAGTTAACCTGGTATTCTTATCTTGTGTATTTAGCGAAGGAGAGTTGCTCTCTAGCTTCGGTCCGCGGAAGCGGCTAACCCTAATGTTTTCGTCACTCATTTTGACCGTTGCTTAGATTTGAAGGGCGGCTTTTGTACCCGTGTGCAAACAGCGTCGAGTCTTGCACCGTTTCAATCCCTTTGATTCGTGAAGTGTTGGTATCCTAGCCGAATGTTTTCGCAGGTAAGAAGCACGGTCGCGCGAGTAGTCGCAGCGCTACCCTGTATTCTTAACTCGGCGGCTAGGGTTAGAGTGGCTGCCGTGCAGTAGCTGTGGCTACCTGCGCGGCTCCAAAGAATTTCGTACAATAGGCTGAGTGATAGGAGCGCGTCTAGCGCGTAGAAGTCACTAAAGTTACAATGATTTTAGTTACCGCCGCGCGTGCTGCAGCAGACTGAAATCCTGTCCAGACAGGTTTTTTGCGTTTTGATTTGTACTCTTAGCTCGGCGGCTAGGGTTAGAGTGGCTGCCGTGCAGTAGCTGTGGCTACCTGCGCGGCTCCAAAGAATTTCGTACAATAGGCTGAGTAATAGGAGCGCGTCTAGCGCGTGGCAGTCACTAAAATTACAATGATTTTAGTTACCGCCGCGCGTACTGCAGCAGACTGAAATCCTGTCCAGATAGGTTTTTTGCGTTTTGATTTGTACTCTGAGCTCGGCGGCTAGGGTTAGAGTGGCTGCCGTGCAGTAGCTGTGGCCTGCGCGGCTCCAAAGAATTTCGTCCAATAGGCTGAGTGATAGGAGCGCGTCTAGCGCGTGGCAGTCACTAAAATTACAATAATTTTAGTGACCGCCGCGCGTACAGCAGCAGACTGAAATGCTGTCCTGACAGGGTTTAGGTTTTTTGCGTTTTGATTGAGGGCAGGATGGCCGGAGATGGGACTGTTAAGGGGTAACTACATGCGTCTAAGCCGATGAGCGACGCGAGAAAACTCACTCATTGGGTACGGCAAACAGGTATTGTGGGCGACACAGACAAAAATTTTTTACACAGGCCGCTGACGGCGGCAACTGCGGCAGGCGACGGGCCGTCGCCGTCGCCGGCTTATACCGGCCAGAAGCAGCCCACGAGCGAGCGGCAGCAACGACGACGAATGGCATTGGCAGCAATGCATTATTTTTTTTTTTCGTTTGTCGCTGTCGCCCATAGTGTTTGTTGTACCCATTACGGTACTTTTTTCGCGTCGGTTGTCGCCGTCGCTGCGTGTGGTTTAATGTTCGAGCGTTCTGATCGTTCAATAACGAGCCTATTGGTTCTCATCAGGTGTTGCGATCTGCAGCGTGCATGCAACGAAGCGTACTCGAGAATGAAGAAAACAGTAGCTATATGCCCCATAGCAACTTTTACACGCTGTACTTGTGAACGTATAATGGGCCGTACGTTGCAGTCGGCTGAGGGCAAAATCCTATGCAAATTAATCAGGGATTATAACGTTACAAAAAGAGTTCTCTTTACTTAAATTTTGTTAAATGTTTTTATACCGGGAACGATAGCGGGGTAAACAATAGAAGCTGCGGACACGTAAGCACTAATGGGTTTGGGGCGCATTGCGTAGGCAGACAGCTGTAGGGCGCGCTGTCTGACATGACATTGGCCAAGTGGCACAATGAGCGTGGCTGCATCCAAGGTCACCGCACATTCGCATGACTGCGCCAAGCAGTATTGCATTCCAATACGGGTTCAATGCGTTCTCTCGGCGCAAAAACTAATCTATCACGTCGTCAAACTCGTCAATTTTTTTTTCATTGTAGAACTTATCTTTGCTGTCCCCCTCTTTCTTCCTATGCAGGAACCACGGGAAGACGGTACTTGCCCGAAGATTTTTTTTTTTCCTGAGAGAGAACGAGATCCCCGAGGCGTCAGCAGGAGTGGCCGTCGCATTCAAGACACTTCTGCTCACATCCTTGGACATCGTGGATGAGTTCCCATTGCTGCTGTCTGTGTTTTCAAAGGGGAAGCGCACCTTGCTTCTGTAGACGTTACTTCGGCTCAAGCACGGTGCCCTGGTCGGTGCTGTTCTGAAGGCCGCCACCAACATTATGAAGCATTCAGCTAGAACGTGTTTGTTTTTAATAGCAAGTTATGCCTTTTTTAAATCTTACTAGCGCATCCTCATTTGAGAACCACCCGCCTAAAAAACCCAGTGGGAATGTTTCCGGTGGTTTCCTATTGTCCCACCAACATATATCTGTTGCAAAGTTCCCGTGTCAGTGGCTTTGTATCTTTGTGTTGATTGCACCTTGTAATGCGCTAATAGTAATCCACGCTGAATAGTTTTAGTCCAAGATTTTTGTTTCGCAAAATTTATTTGTAAATGTTTTTGATGTGTCCTAAATAAGAGCTGGCTTTCCAGTCCATGTGAAGCACACTGATGTACTAAGGCCACTTTGTTTTATGTTAATACTGTTAACT
This sequence comes from Haemaphysalis longicornis, assembly GCA_013339765.2. Lineage (NCBI taxonomy): Eukaryota > Metazoa > Arthropoda > Arachnida > Ixodida > Ixodidae > Haemaphysalis > Haemaphysalis longicornis. The sequence continues at coordinate 7,210 of JABSTR010000732.1, read as the reverse complement.
ATTTTCCCACTGCTGTATTTCTACTGACGTTTTCGTGCTAATGCCAGTACCTTTTTATTTGTGGGTGTTAATGTCATTTTTATTGACTTAATTTAATGTTTGTATTTCAGTGTTATCAATTGCTTTGCTGCATTTTTATTTGTGAATTTTTCTTGGATGTATCCTCAATAGGCGTTACGTCTCCTGTGTGCATGTGGAGTAAGAACCGTTTTTATGCTGTGATATTTTAATTCAAAATAAATTGCTTTTTGTGTGAAATTGCAGAATGAACCGATTGTTGTATTTTTTTGAAAAATAAAGTCTGACCTTGTTTTTTCTTCTTTTCCATGTTTCAAAATGGCTTGTCCTGTTTTGTTTGCTTGTAACTGCCTATAGTACCATCGTGGGGATGGGGGGGGGGGGGGCTAGTAGCAGGCGGAGCGAAAACACGCTGTCTCGCGGGGAATAGCAGAACGCTCTTGAGGCGTAACGAGATGCTTTACAAGAGAGAGTAGTAGTACCCGTCTGCAGTATCCGGGAACGCCGAAACCAATAGAGCTTATTCACGCCTAAAGGGAGTGACGGAACGCTGCCTTGTACATGGCATAGCAATTCCCACACAGGGTTCAAGTACTCCGCTTCGACAGCAGCAAGTAAATCCCACGAGGAGTGTTTCGCCTCTCGTTTGGCCGCCACGCGCTACTCCTCGGAAGAGTCGCCCAATGCTGCCAAAGGGAGTGAAATATGGGACAAAAGTTTTTACTCCTAGACAGAGTGCCCAGCACTCCTCGTCTTCTTAGAGTGTAAGTTCTTTCCCCTTTTGTTGTTTGCTCTCGGTGCCAAAGCGAATGTTGCTTTTTGGAGGAAAGCCTCTCGTCAGGAGCGTCGTCGGGAGCGGGTAAAATCGCATCCGAGGCGAAGGACATTGGTTAGGTAGAACAGTCAATGAGGGCGGCTTGCTCAGATAAAAAGTCAAGGCCAAGGATGAGGTCATGCGAGCAACGTCCAAGCACCGTGAACAAAGCAGTCGTTTGATGACCAGCTACAGTCACACGAGCAGAGCACATTCCGATAACAGGTGTACCTCCATCAGCGACTCTAACAAGATGTGATGTTGGTGGCGTCATAACTTTGCGTAAACGGCGGCGAAGATTAGCACTCATAACAGATAAATGCGCTCCTGTATCGATGAGGACACTGACAGGAATACCGTCAACTTCAACGTCCAGTAAATTGTTCCGGGTAGCCAAGGTCAAGAGGGATTTTCGGGCGTAGTCGAATGCAGCGTCACCTCCGGGAGCTGCATTACCTAATTTTCTGAAGGAGGTCGAGCGTAGTCGGACGTCGGGGATGGCGGCGAGGCGGTGGTGAGCGGGACTGGCGGCGTTGGGGCGACGGCGATCGGTTGAATCTGGTGGGGGACTTTTAATTTGGTCGGGTTCAGCTCAGGACGGGAAGAGAAGCAGTTCTGCCAGTCATCGGAGTAGCCAAACGGTGGTCGAGGACTATAGTCGGAGTAACGGTTGCGGAAGAACGAGACCCAGCGGCTGCGACAGTACCGGGAAATGTGGCCAACTCTGGAGCAATGGAAACAAATTGGTTTATCGTCCGGGGTACGCCACTCAGCGGGGTTACGGCGTGGGTAGCGTGGAGGAGGACGTTCGTTGTGGAGAACCGGGCGACCTGAACCCTTGTCGGAACGGAGAGCTAATCGAGCACACAGGGTGAAGGCCCATGTTGGCTATTTGGTCCCGGACAACGGCCTGGATAACGGCAACGGTGTGGAGGTCATTCCGATAGGGCAGGTATGGCACCGCTGTAGTAGGGGTCATAGCCTCTAGTTCTGGGCGCACGCTTTTGGTGATATCCTACGGTGATGGAACGGGATCTTGTAGGCGGGGAAGGCGGGCTTGTAGGTTGCCATCTTCACACGAAGAGGTCGCTGTCGTGTGTGGACGTCGTGTGAAGTTGTGGGTTATACGGCGTCCTTTGGCCTCCTTGAAGCGCCGACATTCCTTAATGATGGACTCTACAGTTGCACAGTCTTTGCATATAAGAAGGTGGAATGCGTCGTCCGCAATGCCCTTCAGTATGTGGCCCACTTTGTCGGCCTCCGGCATTGTGCTGCAAGCCTTCGAGCACAGGGCCAAAACGTCCCGAATGTATGCGACGTACGATTCAGTCGACGTCTGGGCGCGCGATGCCAGTTCCTTGCGGGCAGCAACCTGGCGACCAAGAGGCTTTCCGAACACTTCTCGCAGCTTCGTTTTGAAGACTTCCCAGCTGGTCAACTCGGTCTCGTTCGTCTCAAAGCACTTGCGTGCAGGACTCTCCTCCTCTTTCAGATAAAAGATGACATTCGCGAGCATGATGGTGGGATCCCACCGGTTGTGAGCGCTAACACGCTTCGAAGAGGCTGAGCCAGTCATCCACATCACTGTCGCCCGTCCCGGTGAATATTCCAGGCCTCGGGGATGAGACACGATGACGAAGGGTGTCGTCGACGCGGTCGCTCCATCACCAGGCATTGTTACGCGAGGAACGGAGCGTCCACTCCGAAGCTCCGTGGTGGGTGGAGTACGCCCGGGCGAGCGGTACGGGATGAGGTGGTGATACCAACTCCGCAACCTCTACCACAATGTTAGGATGAAAATAAGGCGTATTTGCGGTATTCACACAGTCTGCGATGGTTGCATGCAGCAGCGCATCAACGAACAGTTCGCAAGCTGGCCGATCAACTTCTCCTCTTCTTTCTCAACCGAGCACCGTACACTGACTTTCGTCGTCTTCGTCGTTTGCCTGTATTTGGAGCATCACGTAACAATATCATCCGGGCCCGTAGCTTTTTTTGTGTCTAGATCAAGCAATAGATTAAGTATTCCGCTCTCGGTTACAGTAAATGGGTCAATCTGCTTGTGGAAAATGTATTCCATTTCAGGTAAACTACCGTTATCCACAGTCAATACAGATTTAAAGCATTCATTTAGTGAGTCAGCGTTTACCTGGCTTTCCTTTTCGGGGGTTGACGTTTTGCTGGAGTTTCTAGGTTTAAGGTGATTCCAGAACTTTCGGTGAGAGTTTTTCAGAAAGTTTGGTAGCGTTGTCTCAAAGTAGTCAGTTTTTGTCTTTCTTAATTTTCGCTTTCATGTCATCAATAGCTTTTCTAAGATTATTCCGTGCTACGTGTCCAGGTTTTAATTTCAAGCGCTTCTTCAATCACTGGACTTTACGTTTGACGTGGATCATGTCCCGAGTGACCCATGGGTTATGCTGTTTAGTTTTTTTTTCACATTGAGCCCTTTGGTAAGATGCGTATTTTATGACCAGCCAATAACCGCTCCGGGGCAACTGCGTTTCGCATTTTTTTCATGGCGTTGATAAGCAAGCGGCTGTTAGCGGGGGCCAAAGCTCTTCAAGCCCAAAATGAGCTTATCGTTTTCTACGCGCTAACCGACGCAGACGCGGGTGTCGTAGAACAATATGGGTTCGTCAAATCTTCCTCGACAGGGCCGTTGACGGAGATTTCCGCAATCTTTTTGCGAACCCGAGGACTGGCGATACTGCGTTGTTCTACTCGTTGCATTGGCGGATGCCTGCGAACGGAGGTCAGCGGATGAAAAATAATCTGGGTAGGCCGGAAGGCACGTGACCGGAAAGTGAAACCGAAACTGCTCTGCCCATCATGGCTCCACCGTAACAGTCGCATCTGTGCTTGTCGTAAAAGTTGCGGACCCTGCAACATTTACGCCCCTGCTGGCAGCAAACGTTGTGTACTTTAGCGCTCAATGCACGATAGTCTGAACAAACTCATTGCGTTTTTTTGCGTTTACGCTTACGATCCGTACGAACGATGCGTACGCAGCGCACGTAGTCTGAACGCGGCCTTACAAATGAACACGTAAACATAGAATCACCTGCGTAGGGCGCGCACCATGCCGGCCTTAGCGAGTGCGTTCGACATGTCGCTGCTCGACTGGCATAGGCGACACTGCCGCCTACGTGTTCTTGTTTGTCAAGTCATATTCAATATTAGACGAAACGCTTACTATCAACTGCAACAAAGATCGCCAGGTACAAGTCTGGACAAAACCAAACAAAGTGCGGAAGGGGTATTGTCGGCGCTATCTAGGAATACGGATGGTAATCGAGGTAAAAAAAGTTTCTGCTGGTAGTGGCAGCCTCAGTCAACACACTAACCTTTCGTTTGGTGTACCTGCTTACACATTAGATGTAGCAGGAGAATTTTAATGGTCGCTGAAATTGTTTAATTTCCCAAGTGAATAAAGCATCGTTATCTGCACGTCAAGCACTGAGGGCAGGGTAAAACGCCAAATCGTCAGAGTAAAATAAACTTGTATTTGTCTCCACGGCCCCTTTGATGGGAAAACTTTCCTTTTTGTCTTTAATGAAAAGTGTACAATGCCCTACATTCTCGGCTGTTACGCAACTTGTCGCTTTAAAAGAATTGTTTCACTTATTCCTGTGCTTTCCAACTTTTTTTAATCAAACCCAGTTATACAGGGATTTAGAGAAATATCATACTACAGCAGCACTGTGTGCGCGATAAGGCAGGAATTGTTCTTACTAAATAGGCGAATGGAACTGTGTGCGGTCGAAGAGACATGTGCGATGTCCACGGGAAGGCTCTTCCAACCAAACCTTACAAATAGGAGGAAGGATTCGCGGTAATGGTATTTCAGCGAGATGGCACAGGCGAAAATGAAAGCGCGAGGCAAGCGATTTTAAATGCACGAAAAGGGAGTGAAAAGCTGTGTTGTTGGACATGAAATACAGAATCTTCAGGATTTATTTAAAGCTGTGATCTGGCATTGCGTGACAAATTGCACACTATGAGGTAGAATGAAATGCAATAACTGAAAAACACGCTGCTAAACGCTGCGTCAGAGGAAGGTTTGGTCGCAGCGATGGTGTTACTGTAAGAAAGCCGCACTAGTGAAGAAGTAACTACAAGCGGATGGCATAAAAACTCAAGTTGGGATACGGGTGGATTCGCACCAGGATGCTTTTAATTACATTTATTTTCAAGGTGTACCAGGTCATGTAACCTGAATAGCATTTTTGAAGACGATTAGGTTGCCGTTGCTATTCCCACCGGAAATGGGTATTACTTGGCTCCTTGTCACTGGAATCAGAAGAATTCCTGGAGTTAAAAGAAAGACCCGTGCTTGTTGGTAGGTGGTACCTTCTCTAGAGGATGTGGTTATAAATCACTTGACACCTCCAGTCTTGCTTAAAACCACTAGCTGCGTCAAACCTCCAAAAAAATTATTACTCAGATGCCAACATCACCACAAAGAATTTATGTTGGTGCTGTAAGCAACAGGCAAAGAGCAATGAAGAAGAAAAAAACTCAGGCAGATACCCTAGCATATTTTGAGAAAAAATTCGCTCACTCGCGATTCAGTGCGGAACTCCCAATGCATCCATTACATTCAAGAAATGATGGTTTATTGTTAAAAGCGCCAACAACACCTTTACGCTCCGCAATTCCGGTAAGGCATGGCTTTCCGTGTAGGTCACAAAAATATTAGGCTAATTATAAAAGCTAGCCAGGAATTAAGACTTCTCGGGCAGTATCAGAATACAGTAGAAAAATGCTTACACTGACTGCAACACTGTTCTTTTTGTCAATAGCAAAAAATTATTATAAATAAAATGTCAGATCTCATTCTGGGCTTTTTGCATGTAGCGTAAGCCGGTTTCTGCACAAGGCAGTTGTCTCGCAAATACTTCAAGAACGGCAGAACTTTTAACAAGAAAACTGTTTCGCTGACTTACAAGGTTTTACGCTGGATGTTATAGAAAACCTTCTGTAAAGTATTCTGGATTTTGTTCCTGTAATGCAATTTCTGTAATGTAATTTCTGAACAGCATAAACTGCAAAGTTTATCATACATCTCCCGCAGAATATTTGAACTCGCTGGTCCAAAATTGTAACACACTTCTTGCAACGCTTGGATTGCTTTTGCCTAAATGTTCACTCCGCTTGTGGAAACGAGTGTACATCTCAAGGTACTTGTAGTGCATTCTGATTTCATTTTTTTTTTCGGATTTCATAGTTAGTTCTAAACTTACCTATATTTCTAGGATTTCGTGATGCAACGTTTAGGTTAGCCTTACGAAATAAAGCCAAAGTCATTGGTGAAAAAATACAATCGATTTAAAGGTCGTTATAGTTCTTTACAAACGATACTCTGTCAATTTCCTGTAGGGTCCCGCATTCGCCTCATACCTGCTGGATAACCTCGACCCCTGGGCAACCAACGCTGCCATAGTGATGAGCCAACAGCTGCGTGCCACGTACACCTCCCTCTTGGCCAACCCCCACTTCCCCTGGAGTGGATTACCCCGTTCCTCGATATCGGAGTTTCAGCTTCTGCGCGTGGCACCTAGGTATTTCCCCGCGGATGCCACGACACTGCGGCAACTGGACGCGATGTACGGGGCCTACCCACTCGCGCGCGGCTACCCCAGCTTCTTTGAGACTTGGCTCGAGACTTGCGACTTGGCAGCGCGCACGCAGAGAAACGTCTCCGAGCTCGTCTTGAGCGCCCTGGAGACGCCCAACGCCATGTATTTCAAAGACAAGGTCGTCGTTTCCGGTTCACTCTTGCTTACGCCTCTGTTCGCCTTCGACAGCCTTGTGGCGGCCAACTATGCTGGCCTCGGACACGTCGTGGCCCACGAGATCCTCCGCAGACTCCACCTCAAGCTCACCCAGGCAGGAAACGAGAGTATCGCTGCCTGGTCCCAGTATGGAGAGCGAGTGCGTTGCTTGCAACAGTCCCGGATGGCCGGCGGCTCCTCCGTCGTCGGGTCTGAATCTGGTGGCGACGTTAACCGCACAATAACACTGGCGGACGTCGCCGACCTTGTGGGCCTCCACGCGGCGTACGTGGCCTTCGGGGCGAGCAAGGAGAACCTGAGACTACCATCGGCTCACATGACCGAAGAGCAGGTCTTCTTCGTCATGTCGTGCTTCAAGTTCTGCAAAAACTCAGCGGCTGGTGACGGGCATCGGCCGCCATCGCTAGAGAGTCAGATCATGGGCGCGATGGCCCCGCCCAGTCCACCGCGCGAGCGTTGCAACGCACCCCTGAGACACTTGGAGGCCTTCGTGGACGCCTTCAAATGTAGCAATTCTTCCCGCATGAATGCCGCCCTGAAATGTACGTTTTGGTGACTTCGATGTGGAGTTGACGTCAGAAAA